>JAJOOS010019512.1:0-37064 GCA_029582725.1 Solanum chiquidenum
GAATATGAAGTCGAATTTCCGAAATCATGCACGGATTTTGAGATATATGGAAATTACAATTATAGGTGTTTCCGTAGCACATTTTTAAGAACTTTTTGGGTCAAATTCAAATATAATCATTTCATTAGTTCTCGACTCTAAACTCACGTGTGAGGCTCTAGTTTCACTCTATCATTTTCCGAGTCGTTACACAGGTTTAAAACTGTTTTTAATGTCCCTATGGGTCAATATGAGTGGAACGTTATGCCTTTTGGTTTGAAAAATGCTCTATCTGAATTTCAAAATATTATGAATGATATTTTCATACCTTACAGTAATTTCATAATAGTCTATATAGATGATATTCTAGTATTTTTCAAAAATGTGGAAACTCATTTTAAACACCTTGATCTGTTTAAAAAGATTATTATTCAAAACGTCTTGGTGATTTCTAGTCCCAAAATGGCTTTGTTCCAGACAAATGTTAGATTTCTGGGTCATAATATTGTAAGGGGTAATATCAGCCCTATTAATAGAAGTATTGAATTTGCATCTAAATTTCTTGATATTTTGACTAATAAGATGCAGTTACAAAGATTTCTGGAAAGTCTCAACTATGTTGCTCCTTTCATAAATGATTTAGCCAAGGATACTGCTACCTTATATGAAAGGTTAAAAAATATTCCTAAAGCTTAGTCTAATAATTATACTGAAGCAGTTAAAAGGATTAAGACAAAGGTGAAAAACCTTTCATGTCTTACTTTAGCCAACCCAAAGTGGGAGAAGACGATTGAAACAGACGCGTTAGATATACGATATGGCGGTATCCTTACACAATATTGTCCAGATAATAAACGTCATTATATTATTCAGTTCTATTCGGGTAAATGGAACAATTTCCAAAAGAATTACGCCACTATAGCAAAAGAAATTTTAGCAATTGTTAAAAGTGTGTTAAAATTTCAAGGCAATTTTTAAAACCAGAAGTTTTTAATAAAAACTGATTGCCAGGCAGCTAAATTCATGTTTAATAAAGATTGTAAGCACAATGTTTCTAAACAAATATTTGCAAGATGGCAAGTTTTGTTGGCACCATTTGATTTTGATAATCATTATAAAAAAGGTTCAGATAATAGTCTGCCTGATTTTCTTACAAGAGAATACTTGGACTAATCTTTATTTTTCTTTCAGGATGAGACCAGCATGGCCTCCACCCTCTAGGAGGGGAAGAGGAAGGACAGGAGCTGGAAGAGGAGGTCATATACTCGCTCAAATAGGAAACAGGCAATTAATAGCAGCAAATAGTGCTTCTACAAGTGGTCTTAATACAGACCATCCTATGTATAAAGAATTTCTTAATTTTATGCAATCCAAGCAGGCTAAGGATAATACTCCTCCAACTTATTCCACAATTCTTGTCGACGAAGAGAGCAGAGAAGTGTTCGACCAAAATGATAAAAAAAAAGTTATACTTCTTTTAGAATACAGTGATTTACGATGGAAAAATGACCCATGGCAGCTAATGTCCACATATCTGGATTCAGTTTGTTATACTACAACTGCTTATAAATATAGGATGCATTATGAGATGATACTCTCAGCGACAGGATCGGGTGAATTTCAGCATTTTTACCCTGCTAATACAAGAAAAGTTTATAACATTTCAAAGATTATTATAAAAAGGCTTTTAACTCCAGAAGAATAGGGAATGAGCCCCTTAAAGGAAAGGGATTATATCCACCCGAAACAAAAGATCGCAGTAAAATATAATTATTGGGATTATGTGGATAGCTTTAATAAAGCTTTATTATATGAAAATGCTAATAGAATGCATTGATGGTTCATAAAAATATGTTCTCATATTTTCAACCAATCAATTCCAAATTGGTTTTGCAAATGGTGGACTTTATATGGTCCCTCGATAAATATTCTACCAGAATCATACAAGAAATTATATTCGAAATGGGTAGACATATCCCCTAAACTTATGAGTTTAGAACAAAACAGTATCTTCTTTGAACGGATGTCTTTGATGCATTTCTTCATAGAATTCTCAATCCCTTGAATTATGAAATGGGCCGTAGAAGTTAATAATACTTCTGAAGGATTCTCATGTTTACAACAAACTTTTTATACAAAGTTCTGGAACAAGTTGATACATAAGGACCTTTAAGGTAAAATTCATGGTTAAGAAATACTAGACTTAATAAATAAAATAATTAAAAAATATCATAACACGGATCAATTAAATCCACAAGAAGATATTCTCAGTCCATTTAAACAAATTACAAGGAAGCTTCAAATGAAGAAGGGAATAATATCTAAATCAGAGGCAATAGCCATGTACATGGAAGAAGTGAAAAGAGACCCAATAAAGAATCTCGATATAGATATTAGAGATGATATTTCCATGGCGTCAGCAAACCACACCAATAATGATGATGAAGCATGCATGGCAGGAGAAGCCTAGAGTGATAACAGCAACGATGAAATTGACATTGATGCTCTTCTCAAAAAATTCCAAGAGTAAGTGGAAGAATCTTCTGACAAAGCCACCTGCAAGGAAAAAGATAAGATGTAAAAGAAGACTCCACAAAAATTGAATAATTGGGGTAATAAGCCAAACGACTTTAATAAAGAAAAATAGTAGGCCAGAATAATATGTCGGCCATATGTTGTAATGGAAAGACCACACTTGTTTGTCGGTCTTATCTTTTTATTATTGGCCAGTATAAAGTGTGTGGGCCACCCGTTCTTATCGCTTTAGATTTTCTAACTTCTATATAAAGAGGCTAAATTTCCTTAGAAGAGGCAGGTTTTAGAACCCCGTCTCTCTCTATCTCTCTCTTTCTAGTATTGTAATATTTCCTTTGTAAATTTTGAAGTTTGAATAAAAAAGCCTTCAGTTTGATTGGTACATCATCTCGTGTGGAGTTCTACCACAGGTACTCTTTTCTTTTATTTTATTTTGGTTCTACTTTATGTGCCTAGCCTAAATGATAGGCTAAACTATTTGTGTTGAACTATAACATACTAAGTTACTATAAGAAATGGCGTTTGTGTCTATTATTGAGACAGTTTGAACAGTAATACTAAGGTCGAGTATAAGTAATCCAGGCAGGTTATTGAAAGGTTGTCGAAGGAATCCGTTGGATTATCCGTTAGTCAGGTGGGCGTGTAGGGCGGACCCGGATAGTAGAAGCTTTCATTAACTATTGTCAGGATTGCTTATATTTGTAAAGGTCCCTTGAGTAACACTGATCGATCCGTTTTGACTATTATTATTATTACTATTATTATTATTATTATTATTATCATTATCATTATCATTATTATTAATAATAATAATATTATTATTATTATCAAAAGAGAGAAAAAGAAACCTGACCAAAGCTTTTGTTTCACGTTGTTGAGGAAAATAAAAACTTTCAGGTGAACTCTAATTTTATCTTACTTTGTTCACCATATTGATGATCATGTATGAAATAAATCAGCATTATGTTATTTTGTGTGGGTAAGGAATGAAAGTGCTAGCAATTTATACTTTATAATTCATATATATAGAAGGTTAAAGTTGATTTATTGATCTAGGGTTATGAGTTACGAGTCAGTGAGGAGCAGTATTAATATCTATATTAGAGAATTGATTTTTGTAATCAATTGTAGAGAAAGGAATAAAATCGGAAGGGAAATAAATTCTGTGAGCCACATTATGATTATTCCTTGTTATTAGTAGAGATTTTGTTCACGCTCTCTTCCATGTGATAAATATAAAAATGGGATCTTCAAAGTGACATAATTAATTATTAATATCTCCACCAAATTCTTTTTACAATAATCTTCTGCCTCCTACATTTATTTCTTCTCTTCCCTCCTCTTCTTTTTAGTACTTGTTTTAAAATACAAGGATTGTATTCAAAAATTTAATCATATTATAAGGGTTATCATATTACAAGAGTTTTCATATTAAATCATTTGCCAATACTAGTATGTTAATAATGAAGAGGTAGTAAGGCTAATGATTGACCCAATTATTGAAAGGGTGTGGTATTATTACTTACATATGACATTCTGCATAAAGAATATCTATGGAGTTAGTAAAGGTCCTCGTGGTTTAGGAGCCACTTCACGTAATTGGCTTAAATTTTGGAACGTTCTCATAGTAATATATTATGATTCAAGTTCTGATAATATGTATATGCAATTAAATATTCGGTGTATTATATTATATTATATGAACACTAGTAGGATTGTATTATTAGGAGAAATTAAGACTTAACTCTAGGTTTGAAATTTAGGAACTTGACTATAGAGTTGGGTGAGTTTTTGGGTCAAGGCTAAACATATAGCAATATGGAAATGGTTAGTTTCGAAATCTTATTGTGATTATATACATGAATAGATTGCATTGATTTGAAATCTCAACGAAAAGGGAAGGCTCAAGTCCCGGAGTGAATTGTTGGTTAATTGAGATAAGTGGATTTCTCAATCCTTGTTAAGTGTATAGAATTGTGTATTTCTTTGTGGTATGTGTTGGGGAGTAATGGGACTTGGTGATGGGTTGACTTGTCCATGTTGAATAATTATAATGATGGAAAAGGGTTAATAAAAGGCAGTCTGATTAATTATTTGTGTGTGATGTGTTGAGAATGATTTGAAAAACTTATTAATTTATTATTGATGTTGTATCATGATTTTGTTGTTGTGAATTGTGCGTTGTTATGTAAATGTTCATCTCCTCATTATTTGTGAACATGTCATTTGCATTGGTTCTGAGACATGATTGTGGCAAGTATTATGTAAACTGAGAAAGGATAAGGAATTATAGAGGATGTACCATTTCGAGGGACGTGTCACGCGCCGCGATAGATATTATAATTCGAGGAACGTGTCGCACACCACGACGGATTCTATTATCGAGGGACATGTCGCACGCCGCGATGGATGCATGGACAGGTATGTCCCCCATGAGTCCCCGACTGAGAGACAGTAGATGTGTATCGTTAGGTCAGACATGCATCACTATACTTGGCATTGTATTTCATTGCATTGCATATCATTATCATTTGTGAATGATGTTTGCATAATCAAGACACAACTTCCAATGCAAGTGTCTACGATCGTACAATAGTATAATAATCCAACCAAGGGTTGGGATCGTTCCCACAGGGACTGGTTTTGAGAATTAGTAGAAAAATAAAATTAAGTTCTTATTAGTCATAGCTGAAACTATTGTCGAATACAAACATACTAAATCCAAGGGGTGACACAAAAGTATCAATTAACAATGGGGATTTTTGTCACAAGTAAGCAAAAACAGCAAAAATGCAAAGAGAACTAATCAAGGAGATGGGGTTCTTGGGATGTGATAGGAATACGGGATAAACTAAACTATTGGGTACATTCTTTTGATAATAAATCTGTTGAATATTTGTGACTAGGCTAGACTATAGTGGGGGTAAATTCTCTCTCGAGCAACTTACCCCGAATCAAATGGGTTCCTCTCGGACACCCACTTGCCGCGTGAAGAACAGCCTCCGCCTTAGCCCACTCACCCTCTCGAGCTGAGTGTGTGGGAGAAGGACTAGGGTTCACTCTCTCGAGCTGAACCTCATGTCGACCCAATCCCACTGGCCATCAATTTAGTAGTCTTAATTTTACGACCTCTCTCTTGAGCAAGCCGAAAATACAAAGGTGAAATCGTATTTGCAACTACAATTTTATTTAGTTCCACCACAACTACTAAACGAAATCACATCTAAACAACAAATAAATCATCAACAAGCAAGACCCAACAGATAATCTAACCCATATTCACAAAATCACACCCCAAAAATTGGGGTTTTAGCTACACATGTAAAAGAGGTAAAAAGTATACCAATCTCAATTTTCATCAATGGATATGCAATATTAAGCCTTAAAACAAGTCAAAAGTGAATAATAATCAAGACCCAAGTCCAAAATCTTAAAGTTGAAACCCTTTGAATCTTAAAATTCTTCAAAACCCTCTCCAAGCTTAGAACTCAAAAGTCTATGTTAAAAATTCTATATTAAAAATCAGATATTAAGCTACAACTCTCAACGAGTATTTATAGTTTTCAAAAATCTGTGTTGCAGCGGATCATTCGGCGTCGTTAGTCGAGATCGCCGATCAACTAGGTGATCCGCCCTTTGGTAGGTTTTATCGTCGTCTTGCTCTATCCATCAGCATCGACGTGTTTGGATCATTGGGCGACATAGTACAACTTCATAGAACTGCTCGGCGATACGCCGACTGCTCCTTTTCACCGCCGATTTGATCCTTTTCTTTAGGGCTCAGCACACTGGAACAAAAGGCGAGGATAAGACCGTTTGGCAACTCGTCGAATGGGTTCGGCGATTCTCAGATCTTCATTTCTTTGTTCTTTCAGCTGCTTTTGCTCCTTTTTTTCTAAGTAGTGTCCATGCTTTCCTTCAAACTCCAAATACCTTAAACTTAAGGGTTTTCATCAAATATTGAGATAAAATATGCATTTGAGGACACTAATTCTATCAAAATCTCCCTAAATGAGTCCAATTTATGGACTCATCAGTGAACTAGTGAGTGATTTTTTGTGGAACTTGTGACTAGTGAACTTAATCTTATGTGTTGTTGATTTGTAATTGTTGGAGTGAGGTGGTTGAACTATGTGCTATGTAAATTGTGAGCCATAAGGTTCGGCTGTTTTATACAGGTTGTAGTTGTGGAGGTTTTGTTGGGGTGTAAGGAGTACCCGTATTCTATTCCCTTAGCTTGTGTTTAGAAGTTTACTTGTTGAGTACCGTGTGGTTTGGTACTCACCCCTTGCTTCTATATTTTTGTAGGTTACGAGCCCGGATCTTCATGATACTTTCTATTCTCTTCTTTTTCGTGGCTTCCTGTGGAGATTTGTGAGGTAGTTGTTTGTCATCTCAGCGGACCTTCTTACTCCTATTTATGATTTTGTTCTATTTTAGTGGCAACATCATTTAAACTTGTGTTTTCTTTCAAATCCATTGTAATACACTAGAGGTTTGTGCACGTGACAACCAGGTTTTGGGAATTTAGCTAAGTTGACTGATTATCTACATTATAACTTGTTATTCAAATTTTAGTTATAATTTATTTCCGCACTTATTCGAAATTGTTGGGTTTTAGGCTGACTTATCTTGGTGGTATAAGACGAGTGTCATCACATCCATTTTTGGGTTGTGACATTTTTTTATCTACTATCAATAATATTTAGTACGATTTACTTAAATATTATTTGTATTGATACTTTTTCCTATTTTATTTACTAGATTTCTCTTTTTTGTTTTAAATATTCATTTTTATACTTCATATATAATTACTTATTCAATTGCTACTTTTAATATTCATAACTCTTATGCTTTTCATATTCATAACCTCTAAATAATTAATTTAAAACTTTAAGATATCTTTTGTTATTCCTCTATTTTTATCTATATAAATTCAACTTATACATTTCGTGAGACCCCTATCCAAGCACGTATATCATCATTGTGTATTTGGTTCATGTTTTTGTTTGATTTGATAAATGAAGTTTCTTGAATTTTGATTAGTTATGAGAGAATGCTTACAATAACTAAGAAAATTATGTTTCTACTTTTGAATTTCTTTTTCCATCTATATTATTTATCATTAAAGTAAGGATGAATATGTTGCATTTTTTTCTATGTTTATGTGTTTTGGATTTTCTCTTTATTAGACTTCCGCAATTTAATTTTCTATGAATATCTTATTATTGTAAGTTTGTATTTTTATTCGGGCTTAAATTATTTATTTATGACTTTATTAAAAGTTTACTATTATTAACTAAAGTTTAAGTACAGTCGGTGGTTTAAAAGAAATTACTTTTAAACACTAAAATACGTTCTTCATTTGGTATTTCTTGTCTCATTTTTAAATATTTGTATTTGTTATTGAATTTTATTACTCATTACACATATGTTTTTATAGAATTATAATCATTCTAAA
This sequence comes from Solanum chiquidenum, assembly GCA_029582725.1. NCBI lineage: Eukaryota > Viridiplantae > Streptophyta > Magnoliopsida > Solanales > Solanaceae > Solanum > Solanum chiquidenum. The sequence continues at coordinate 7,976 of JAJOOS010019512.1, forward strand.
GAATTTCAAAAATATATATATATGGGACACACGTGCAAAGCACGTGCCAAAAACTAGAAATATTATAAGAAACTGACAATGAAATCGAGTGTCAATTCTCATTTTATTGAATTAACTGAATAACGTGCTAGTGGGCATTTATTTTGAATTAGATAATTCTCAAGTTGTTTTTTTGCATCTCAATTGGGAACTTAAAATTTTAACTTCAATTCTTAAATTTCTTGTTCTTTACGATAAAAGATTCCATAATTTTAATTCCTACTTCCGTTCAATAATATTTGTCTACTATACTAAAAATAGATGTCTAATAATACTTGTCCACTTTATAAAATCCATGGATAATTTTACACTTAGGGTGTGTTTGGTATGAAGGAAAATATTTTCCATGGAAAATGTTTTCCTAGAAAATGTTTTCCTCGAAAACAAGTAAAAATTTTGACTTATTTTCTCATGTTTGGTTGGTGAGTAGAAAATATTTTCCGGAAAAGATTTTTAGTGTTTGGTTTATGAATGAAATTTTTTTTTTGAGAAATATCTTTTATTTTTACTAGAGTAGAAAATAATTTTTGAAATTGAAAATATTTTTTAAAAACAAACTTAAATTTTTTTCGGGGTGAGGTGGGGGGTGGGGGGCTGGTGGAGGGAGATCAAGGGTAGGGGTGAAAAAATAAAAATTTGAAGTTGAAAATATTTTTTAAAAACAAATTTAAATTTTTTTTTGGGGTGGAGGAATGGTAGGGAGGTGGGGTGAGGGTCGAGGGTAGGGGTGAAAAAATAAAATTTTAAAGTTGAAAATATTTTTTAAAAACAAACTTAAAAAAAAAAATTGGGGTGGGGGGATTGGTAGAGGGGAGTCGAGGGTAGGAGTGAAAAAAATGAAATTTTGAAGTTGAAAATATTTTTTAAAAATAAACTTTAAGGTTTTTTGGAGGTGGGGGGGAGGTGGTAGGAGGTGGGTGGGGCGGGGGGTTGAGGGTAGGGGTGGAAAAATGAAATTTTGAAGTTGCAAATATTTTTTAAAAACAAACTTAAAATTTTTTGAGGGGGTGGCGAGGTTGGTAGAGGGGTGGGTGGGGGGCTGGTAGGGGGTGGGGTAAAAAAATAAAAAATTGAAATTAGAAATATCTTTTAAAAAAAACTTTTAAAACTTTTTTGGGGGGACGGGGGCGTGGGGGTAGGGGCTGGGGGTAGGGGTGAGAGTGCGGTAAAAAAATTGAAGTTAAAAAAAAAATTAAAATAAGCTTTAAATTTTTTTTGTGGGGGTGGTTGTGGGGTGGGGGCTGGTTTGAGGGTAGGGACAAAATAAATTGATTTTTTTAACAATAAAAAAATTGTAATTTGAAGTTGGAAAATGTTTTCCTTAAGTTTTGAAGGGAAGTCATTTTCCTTAAATTTAAGAAAAATGAGTTGATTTGGAAAACATTTAATCCAAGCAAAATGAGAAAATTAGAAAATGTTTTCCTTCATACCAAACACACCCTTAGTTCCTAATTTACCCATATCATTAATTATAGTCATTTCTCTGTTATATTTTTAAGACATTGTATTTATTATATTCAAAGGGTGATATAGTAAAAATACTCTTCTATTTATAATTTCTTAAAGAATGTGTCAAGTTAATAATGGACAATTATTGTTGGACAGAGTGAGATCTCAGAAATTCTATTTGATTTCATTTAACACCGACAATCATAGTCATATAATGATTGAAATGGGCACGGATTGCTGCATCAAATATGCTTATATATCCTATTAGCTCTCTCATTTCTCCGTGATTGTATCTATAAAACTTTCACTTGATTACACATAATTATGATTAATTTGTATAAACATAATTGTTTATCACTGCTCTTCATAAATTTAAATCACCTAAAATAGGAGAATCAATAAGAATTTCTTTCTCTTTTACTGTATCAATTATTTTGCTTTAATCATCTGGATTGTTATTATTCATAGTACTATGTTCTCATTTTATTCACACTATCTATGGATTAATATAACTTGTATTAGTTACGTTGCTTGCGGTCTTATTCTAAACATTTTAACTGATTAACTTAATTAAACAAACTTTAGGCTAAACTATGTATATCATTATAATATTTATCCTATTTTGAGTATGTAAACACCTGATTCCCTTTATGGATCATGGGGACAAATGAAGAAGAGACAAAGAGATAAAAAGTATAAAAAGAGTAATACATTTTTAATGTTGGGAAGGGGGAGAAAAACAACTTCTTATACTTAACTAAATAAAGAATGCATATGGGATCGGATGTAAAGGCATGATACATGGACCTAACTCAACCCCAAAAGCAAGCTTATGAGGGAAGGATTGTCCAAGTCTATATTAGGAGACAACTAGTCCATTTCCCGAACCAATGTGAGACTTTTATCCACTCTAACACCCTCCTCCCCCTCACGCTCAGGACCAACCGGAGCGTAGACCAGGAGTCTAAACTGGGATGGACCTAACTCTGATATCATTTAAAGATATGACTCAAGCGCTTAACTGATCAATCCAAAAAGCTAGCTCATGAGGAATCAAGGAAGAATTGCACAAGTCATATAAGGAGACCACCAGTCTATTCTCCAATCAATTTGACTCTTTTACCCATGGGAGAGGCAAGTGGTAAGAGATAGTTTAGTTCATTATTTAAGATGCATACGTCCTACATAGTATTTATCAGATAAAACGTTAATTGTTGAATTCAGTGAACTAGTTCCCAACTTTATGCCTTGCAAATCAAATTAACTGAATTCAATTAGTTGCCCAACAGATCCCAGTAAACCTCTGGATTTTTGTATTGTGAAATACATAATGCCTGAAAAACAAGATATAAATATGATGAATAAATGACAAAAATAAAAAGGAGTGACAATTAAAAATAGTAGTTATGCAAAATTAGAAGAATAATGCGGAATTAATTGACTTACTTGCATGGAAAAAGCTATATGAATTAATAAGGATTCATCCCATGGCTTTCCAATAAATTGAAGACCAATAGGCAAATGAGAGTTATCATAACCAACCTAGCCAAAATATTAAAATTGTAGTATTAATATGAGAAATTGTGAATATATAATTAAAACTGTTTAAGAAAAGAGAGAGCATGCATACGGGTATAGTAATAGCAGGCAATCCCAGAAAATTTCCTGCTATCTGGTATCGAACTAGTGCAGCTGAAATAATCAAGTTTTCTCATCAGAATAACCAAAGATTTATCAACCATCAGAATAACCATGTTAAATTAGGTCTTATGCCTAACTCACACCCCAAAAGCTAGCTCAAAGGGAGGAGGATTGCCCAAGCCTTATAAAGAGTTCACCCATTTCATTAACCACAAATGTGAAACTTTTTTCATTCTTTAACAAACCAAAGATGTAAAATTAACTTCCATCAGAATAACCAAAGATTTATCAACCACGAACTGGATGAATAATTGGAAACCTGAATGTAAACATATATGGAAAACTTCAACAAGGATGAAAGAAACAAGGACAAGAGTATCTAGATCTAAAACCCCTTAGTCCGACTGAGTACCAATTGTTGGTACTCATAATATACTTTTGCACCTTGCAGATCATAGTACGTGTCCTCGCCATTGACTTGGGCCTCATGTGGAGTAACTATACATCGGAGAGTTGGGGTGAGCTTTTGGTGTGCGGGGTTGTCCTTCTTCTGTTTTTGATGGACTAGTCTTTATGTTGTATTCAGAGACTGTTCTGTATATTTGTATTTATATTGTACTCCTATTTTGATTAGTAACTCAACTACTCACTGATACTAGGTGTTGGGGATGTTTTATCTATGTATATATATTTCTTTTATTTTGATATGTGTTCCTTGCTTTCCTTATGTATATCTTCCGCCTGTTACTTCTGGTTCCAAGCTATGGGTTTGTCTTACCCTACTGGTAGAGTGTTAGTAGGTGTCATCATGACTTGAGATTTCAAATCGTGACAGATTGGTATAATGATGATTTTGATCTTGATGATGATGGAATGTCACTCATTGCAAGAAACTTAAAGTGGTTTCTAAAGAAAGGTAAATGAGAAGGAATAAAGGTTCGATATGGCAGACATAAGTTCTCTAAAACAAAAAATTGATCACATGATAAAGGAGAGTCTGGAGCCAAAAGGGCAAAAAAAATTGTCAAAAATTTCAAAAGGGCACATCAAATTTTTTTAAAACCAAAAGGGCAAAATCGCTCCTGATGAAGCGATTTTCCTCTGACACAATGACTAAAAATCGCTGCCCTAGCAGCGATTTTGTCCAAAAACTTTTTCTCTTTTTTTTTTATTAAAAAAGCAGCGATTTTGTCCAATTTTTTTTTTTTTATTATTAAAAATCGCTGCCACGTTGAATTATTTTTTCTTACACATCGTTGCAGGGCAGCATTTTTGATGCCTATGTTAATGTGCTCTTCTTTTCATGCCATGCCTATTGTTAATTATTAATAATATAAAAATGATAAAAAGTGCATGCCTATGTTAACGTGCTCTTCTTTTCATGCCTATTCATGCCTATTATTAATTATTAATAATATAAAAATGATAAACAAGACGGCCAATATATTCAATAAAATTGTTGAAGCACGAGGAAAATTGAATTTATATCATAAATAATAATAAAAGAATATTGAATTTACAAAAAAAAGTTTTTTAAAAAAATTCTTAACCAAAATCACTGCTATAGCAGCGATTAAAAGATTTATTTATTTTGAGAAAATCGCTGCTATAGCAGCAATTTTGTCAGAAGAAAATCGCTCCTGACGGAGCGATTTTTCCCTTTTGTTTTTTTTTTTTTGATGTGCCGTTTTAGTTTTTTGAAAGAAAAAAGTTGTCCTTTTGGCTCCGGACTCTGATAAAGGACTGCCCATTGTGGGAAATTGATTGTAAAAAGAAAACTTGAAAAGGAACAATTCTATGATACTAAGAAAAAGGGCTCCTGAAAGGCCATGATCGCCGATAGGTAACCAAGTTTTGATGAGGAAACTGATGACTTCTATAACAAGACTACAAACAGGGATTAGTTACTCAGTGCCTTAAATATGAATTCATTAATATTGAGACTAGCAAAGACAAATATGAGAAGGACAATTATTCCCTAAAGGAACAGATGAAACAACTTGATAACTATTACTCCCTCCGTCCACTTTTAATTGTCATGGTTTCTTTTTTTAGAGTCAAACCATAAAAACTTTGATTAATATATTTTGTATCATATTGATATGCGAAAAATTGCAACTTATAGTAGTTTTTGAATATCAAAACTTTTTGTTTAAAATATTGAATTAATGTAATCTAATTTAACTTTGAAAACTAGTCAAATTTAAATATTTGTAAACTACATAATAAGTAGTATAAGTCGCAATAAATATGAAAAATTTAGGGTGAATGATATAGTTGTTTGAATCTCGAAATGTAAAATGTGTCAGACAAATTGGGAGAGAGGGAGTAATTAAAAGGAAAAAAGTCATTGAAGTATAGTGATGTATGTATGTTAATAATATGACGTTGATACCTCCATTTATGTAGTCGAGTTCCCCGGTGTGGCGAGTGTCGTTCCCTATGGTGTAAGCAGTAACCCTACACAAGTATTTGGTAAAATTGTGATTTGATTAATCAGCTTATCCTTTGTTGTGATTGTGAAGAATATTATTATTATTCTGGTAAATGCTCTGTCATACGTACCCTGTTGTTGGTGTAACAATGACATCTGCCATGCTAAATATTCTTTTGTGAAACTGCAGCTGCCGATTTCTGGAGATGAAATAAAATTAATAAGCAAAAGGGACAACATTTGATTTACCTAATGATTTCATGAATACCTTCATTGATCAAATTAACATAAAAATAACTAGAAAATGATATACTAACTACATTTAGGTTAGGATGTTTGCTTCCAAAAAAGCTTGGAGTATAGGATAGATTAGCTAGTTGGGGAGATGCATGCATGCTTATTAGAAATATTTCCTTGGAATCATTTGCATAGCACCATTGGAAATGAATACATATATTATATTCTAAGAAATCTCAATCAACAACAACATAACCTACACATTTTACTTAAAGATTGCCTTGTGGCTTAGGTATGAACCATTTGATCCGGAAATGGTGAATTTAGTTGTATTGTACCTAGGTCAAGGCTTAAGTGTCAAAAGTGTACTGTTAAGGGAACTGATCTAGCACCAAGTTGGGTTGGAAGCTTCGTGTTTGTATAAGTTTTTGCAAGCTAAGTAGAATTATTAATGTTTGTGACCTCCTCTAGAGTTGGGGGTGGTTAGCAGGATATATATAGAGAGATAAATAAAATTAAAAGAGATAGAATCATCTTGGTAGAGAATTAATTAAGTGAATTAATGTAGTAACACCAAGAATTAATTCACACCTACATACTGGTGAATTTTTTAGCTACTCTTCTTAATTCCACCAAGAATTATTTATTGCTTCCTGCTACTCATCATTAGGTACATAAGGCTATTCCTTCGCATGCATGGAAACATTATTCTTCTTCCCTGCATCCCATTTTATTGAAAATCTTCTTAATTAATTATGAGATAGGTATGATTTCAATGAGCTTTCGTCATGAAAACTCACTACCAACGCCATCAACTCCTACAAATTTCATATGAAAAGTGTCTGAAAGTGATGTAGGATTTGGACCGTATTATATTGTTGGGTCGGGCATATCATCTATGTTCACCAATAAGGCGTATATATTATGGAACCTTTGCTAGCAAAATTATGCCATGCATGTATGTTTCACACTCAACAAGGTATAAGATGACTTAACTTATCGATACAACATCAGACTCCATGGTGGATTATGTTGGTTACATTAGTAAGCTCCCATAATGAACTAATGTATGATGAAAGACAATAACGTTAACATCAACCTAATGAATTTTTATCCTTTAATCCAGTTTTCATGTTATGCTTATGATTCTATTGGTTGTCTATTTCGTTACTGTTATATTTCATGTTTCATCCCGCCATTTAACACAATACAATTCCGTATGATACCTTTATGTTTCATATGGTATTCAAATTTCTAACACAATACAGGACATCCTGACACAATTAACAATAAAAGAAGAAAACATGTAATCTGGCTCACAAACTATTCTTATAGTTGTATGTTGGAAAATATGGAAAAGCCATGTTGCTTGTAGATATGGGAATTAGAAAATATTACTACAAAGAAATGGAGTGTCAAAATATTATAGATCATTAAAATTTTCCATAATAGAGCCTACTCAAATATTCATTGGCATATTTAATAGTTGGTTGTAAATTTGTGATATAGTTAAAAAATTCAAGCCTTGTGTTAATTAAATACAAGATTAAACCAGAGAATGGGATGCTTAAAGTTAAAATTGATGGAAGTTTTTAAGAGATTCAAACAAGGTTGGAATTGATGGTGACGGTAATGAAGACCGATAATATAGCAAAAGTTGAAGCTTCTATGTTTGGACTGGCGACTGGTGCATTCAAAAAACCTATATATACCAATATTATTAATTTGGAGACGAATTATTTATTGATTGTTTAGATATACTCTATAAAAGATTGATGAGGAATAACAAGTGAGAAGAGATGTAGAAGAAATTAAATATTCAGAAGGTTGACATGGCTAATATTGGGGTAAACCGCTGTTTAAAGGAAGTTAATAAATTTGTAGACTCCCTTGCCATATTTGTTACAACTCGAGATGATTACAAGGTCTTTCTACCATATTGGCATCTTCTACCCAACATCTAATGCCTAACATCAGGATCAAGATTAGATATGACAAATCCAATATTTTTGTAATAAGTTAAATTGTACAAAGGTGGATGGATGAAGCAACCTGTATATATATTTTGTCAGCTATATGATACCCTTCCTCAGTTACTATGGTGATCAACCCATTTTTAAGGTTTAATTCCCCTTTTTTTTTGTGAGATCTTCGGTTAGTGTTACGCCAAAAAAAAAATCATAATATCTCATAATGATGATGCAAATTCCCATTTCCCTTAGCACCTAAATGTAAATAAAAGTGAAATGATATATCTCATGTAAGACCAAGACCAAGAGCCACAAATTAAAACTTATCAAAGAAGAGTAAATATTCAATTTGTGCTTACCTAATTCTTTGAGCATTCAAATACTCCTGGCTACTAAAGGAACCATATACAGAAAGTGCAACTCTAGCATCCCATCCTACTTCATCTTTATTCCTATATATGTCAATATTCAAAATATATCATTTAGCAGAAGAGTACTAATATAATATGCGGAATGTGTGTTAAAAAGAAAGAAAATTAACTTACAATTTTTCTAGTTCACGACCAATTGAGGTACTGCATTCAGATCCAATTGTCACATAATGTGCCAACCGCATTACCTCTATCTCTGGGATTGTAACTTCTATGGTCTTTAAAATATAAATACGAAGAATGTTAACATGATTAAAAAGAATCTAAGGCATATATATATCTGAGATGCTTCTTTAGTACAACTCCAAAAAATTATAGTTACTTTGAAGTAATTAGTTTTCCATGGATATCACACCCTGATTTTCAGATGTACAATCATATAGATTTGTAACTTTAATTACACCAGTTGAAAGACTAATTAGATGATTAAGTGTCACAAATACATAAACAAGTCACATGATATTGAAGTGTTTGAGACTTCAGGCCAGTTTTAGAGAGAAAAGAGAAGGTGTGTTGGATGATCAATATTGATTACAGAGGCCAATACTCTATATTAAACTTCATCACTTGACTTTGCTATTGTAGTCTTTCTTAGAAGCTCAAAAAATATTGTTTGCACCAAGATAAATATAGATGTCCAAGGTCCTTCATTGCAATTTTTTCCACCTTTTGTAACAATCTTTAAGACATATTGAATATTGTTTCACTTCATGTGATTACTATATCATCTACATACCGTATAAGTATCATTGTGCCTCTCTTGCAGTGAAGTGTAAACAAAGAAGGCTTTTCTCTACTACAGATGAATACAACATGAAGTACGTGTAGACTAAACCTATCAAACGAGGCTCTAGATATTTGTTTAAGACCATATAATGTCTTTTTCAATAGACAAACATGATTGAGATACCTCCGATCAATTCGTTCTGGTGATTGACTCATATATACCGCTTCCTGTAGATGTCCATGTAGAAATGCATTTCTAACATCTATGTATATGTTGAGATTGTTAGAGCCTCAGATGAATTCATAAATTTCAAATTCTAGATCTTCCTCCGATAGTTTTGAGGGTATGACAACTAATTAGTTGCATCAAAGTATAAGTATTCTACCTTTTTAGACTTGAAACAATGTTTAAACAAATAACTTTTTCAATTACTGAGGAATTAACTAGAAAAACACTTTGTTTTTATTTGGTAAAGCGTAGCAAGTACACCCCAAAACCCCTTACTCAGGAATTTTTTATTTATGACAAGGAAAACCCGCAACCGGTACTTTTGGGTGTGCACAAGGTAAAACCATCGCTCCTATATAATAACTCGCAAACCACACAGGAGAGGTAACCCGCACCAGACAAGCCCGGTGCGACGAGCTCAACCCAAAAGACAACAAACCCCTTGCTTTCGCTGGCAAGGGGTTTCGAACTTGACACCTTCAACCTAGAAGTCCCAAGCCCAAACCACTGGGCCACCCCGAAAGGTCCTTACTCAGGAATTTTACTTGATGTCCTAATTAAGCTTTAGGTTGAAAATGGATGGAGTTCTCTACAAGAAAAATGAAATATTAGGAAATGATTAAATTACCTCCCAACCATAGTTGTCGTGCAATTTTTCTAAAGCTCGAGAACAACAAACTCTTATTTCCTCATTGCAGTCATTAAACCACTAAACAGAAGAAAGAACAAAAACAAAAACAAAAAAGTCAAGTTTTATTCATCATTTTATGCCTAATAGAAAAGGAAAAACTAGCAAGGCTAATAAAAAGAAACAAACCTCCCCATATTTGGCTAATCTGATATTAGGCATAGGCTTTGGTGACTTGAGCAGAGGGAAACATAGTTTTGGCTGCTATAAAGAAATTTAAAATCCTTGTGATGATAAATACATGTTATAAATACATAATTTTAAGAAGAGAGATAATTTTACGAGAGCGGTTTGAGAATGATGTGATGAATTGGGGCCACTGATAGCTGCATAACTGGAAATTAAGTCAACAATTTGATTAGCTTTGTACATTCTAAATTAAATTAACTTTAAAGCTAGTAAATAATACTAACACTAGAAGTGCATCTTCAACTGTACCAGCAAGTATCCCTACCATTCCAACTGTCCAATTCAGAGGAAGAACACTGACCAACAAGAGATCGTCGAGGTAAGAATTAATATATATTGGGAATTGACGTCATTTATAGAAACTACACATATTTCTTGGAATTGTGTCAACTGAGTGTTGCAAAATCTTGATCATATTCTGGACTTGTACAAGTGCAGTGAAAGCTTTAGTCTTTGTATGAACAAAATTAATACATACCCTGAGTGTGATACACGTCCAAAGCTTGGCTTAAAACCAACAACTCCACAAAGAGCAGCAGGCATTCTTACAGAACCTAAACTTATTCAGAAAAAAAAAATATCAGCTAATTTATATTGCTCAAAAAGTTATAGTTAAGATGAATTAAAAACGTCTTTACAAAATATTATCCTTGATTATAAAATTACAGACACAACTAAATAAGAAAATACATTGTCGGTCCCTAAGTACACGCTCCTTCAAACGTTTACAGAGCCTACTGAATTGTTGTGAGTGTTTATAGGCTCAAAATTGAGTCACGTGTGCGAGCATGTAATTAATGAAGTGAACATGTAATTAAGAGTAAATTTCTACTGTCTCATTTAATTTGAACTTAATATAGGTCTCAATATAAATGGTTCAAACTTTAGGCTATTAAATGCATTTGTTTATATTAAGATTTAAACACTTACTTGGTTTGAATAGGTCTACATTATAAAGAACCTAAATAAAATTTTAATATCATTGAGAGATGGTTATTGATTAATATGTCACCACCAACCACCTAGGTCATCATCATTAATATCAACCACCATTAAAGTCGCCAACAACTTTTGTCATCACAATCACCACCGTAAACTACCATCATTGTCAGCCACTACTCCAGTCGCTACCACCTTCATTATTATAGTTATATCCAAAGCAACCACAACCGTTGCATCATCCTCCACCATCATAATCAATCACTACCACCACTACAGATAGTCCCTATTACCAATCCACCTCCACCATCATAATAAATCGCTACCAGCACTACAGGCAGTCCCTATTACTTACCTCCACCATAACAACTAGCACCACCACCAACTACAACCAACACATCATCAACAATCACACATTCTTTTGTCATCACAATCACCACTAGCAATCTTCATCGCTACGAACCACTATTGTTAGGTGAGGCAACATCATATCGATGTTTTGAGTATTTCAATAAGTTCGTATTGTGTTTTAGGAGTAGTTTACATATTTGGTTTGCACACTAGGGGTTCAAGTGAGTCTCAGACACTCAAATGAAATTTTGGAGAAACAGATTTTATGGTGTTTGGTGTTAGATTTTGTTGCAGTTATCTTCTAGAACTACATGACCTAAATTCAAGCTAGACGATGACGTAGGATAGAAGAATGTTGAGGAAGTGCATACCAGAATAAATTGCTATATTTTGGTTGTTTATTGTTTCCTAGTTTGTTTAAAATTATGTTAGTTACTGTTAAGTATTAGTTTCTCAATTTCAGCAAGCAAAAACTTAGTTTTAGTAGATTTTTAGCATTACGTTACAGCATCTTAGTTAAGATGCGATGTATTTATTCAGTCTCATATTATCAATATAAGACACTTTTTTCATGTTTTCTTCAATCATCTCTTATTCTCCTTTGTTAAACACTAACATTGACATCAGAGCCCTTTATATCTTAAGGGACTTGTGAGAATTTGTGAGTTATATTGATTGAGTAAAACCCAAACATAATCAAGCCATTTCATAAAACTAGCTTGCAGAATGTATTTTTTTCATCAATTGCTCCACCAATTTTTGATGGAGAAAACTATCAGGTTTGGGTTGTTAGGATGGAAGCCTACATGGATGCATGTGATCACTTGTAACACCTAGGAAATTGGAAATTTGATAGAAAAGGAAAAGTGTAGTTTTTGCACTGATCCAGTGGTCTACGAGACAGACCTACGACCCGTAGGACTTCCTTCAGGCCGTAGGTAGGTAACCGTAGGACTGGAGTTGGGTTTTTAGAATTTCAAGTTTTTAAAATTTGACCTACGAATGAACAAGACAAGTGGTAGGAATTTGGACGAGCCGTAGATGGGTTTCGTAGGGGCAATCCCGACTTAGTGAAATTGTGGGTTAAAAAGAAAGGTATATGGACCTTAGAAGGTTTGATGGTCCATTAAATAGTGTCGTAGGAAGTTGGCCAATTTTAGGTTCTGGTAACTCGACCTACAGTTGATAGCATGGTCTATATGAATTATGGCTCATAGGTCCAAACCGTAGGGTCCTCCGACTGTTATTTATTAGGGGTATTTGGGTCATTTACTATATATTTAATATCTATAATATGTCATTTTACCCCTATTTCAAAGTCCTATAACTACCCTTCAACTCCTAAATCTACCCAAATCTTCTCATTCACTCAAATCCCCAATTCCCATCCACATTCATCCTCTCCAAATTCTCTCAAGATCAAGGAAGAAAATCTAGGGTTTCAAGTCTCAAGTCTCATTTTTCCTCCATTGCTTTTGGGCTTTGATCATTAAGGTATGTAGGGTTTCATCAATAGGTTTCTTTCATCCATTGAGTTCCAAAGATTTCTCAATTCTCCAAGTTCAATTTCATCAATTTTATTAGGTTTTCATTCAATGATGCATGAGTTCTAATTGTGTTGATTCAATTTTTTGATTTTTGATCTTATAATGATTGTTGTGACTCAATTAAATGCTTTCCAATTGATTTCGTATGAACCCATGCATTATTCATAATTTTGACTATGAACACTTAATGCATGAATTTATGAAGAACGTATGAATCTATCAATGATGATTTAAGAAAGCTATGCATGATTTATGAAAAAGAATGTTTTATGATCTAGGTTTTTTTAAGATAAGCATTAATAAAATTGTGAAAGAATTTTCTCACATGTTAAGGAATCATGATTGGTGAAAGGTTTTCTCACACATGGATGATTCATGATTTAAGGAGCTACTCTATGATGCTTTAAGCTTGGATTAGTAGCTTAATTATGCTATTCCATGTATGATGATATGTTTATGAATATGACTATTCTGTTGGGATTTTTACTTATCATCGAGTTGACATTGAGATGGAGGGTCTCCAGTTATAGAGGTCGGGTATCTAGTAGCAATCTCCTTGTCCCTTACTATGTGCCCCTGTAGGAGTTGTATTATAAAGACATAGCTAGTTGATACACCTAAGCTATAGTTTAAGTTCATTTCCTTGGCAAGTAAGAACATCTATTTTCGATGTAGGAGCAAGACACTTGATTTCATGTTATGGCTCACATGGTCTTTATCGGTTAATGGTAAATATCCTAGAAAAATGAACTAAGTTACTTTCAAGGTTTGATGAATCTTTCCATATGATTTAAGATGAATTAACCATGTTCGTGATTTTTATTCTTCTTTACAGATTTACTACGTTTTAACTTGGTCATGCACATCATATTTTCTGTTATGTCCCCTTATGGCAATATGTCATATTTTCGTGTATATACCTCATACTTAGTACATTCCATATACTAAAGTATACTTGTGCCTACATTGTCTCAAAATGTAGGGTCCGGCAATCTTCCTCCCGTTCGTGGCTAGTGGCTTGCTTTGTAGATTGAAGACTTGGTGAGTCCTCATGTTTCAGGACCTTGTCACCTATTTATTTTTTTACATTCTCTTATGTCTTTAGTTTTTCGGCATTTTATGTGGTGTATGGGTTACGTCTCAACCACTCTTGATGTATTAGATTGGCTTGTCGAGACTATAATTAGTTTTTTGCTTTTATGTCAAACTCTTTTATAATGTGAGACTTCCTTCTTAAGTTCTCAAATTTTCTATTATAGTGTGTGGCATAAATGCCAAGTGGATGGTGTAGGGCCTCTCGAGGTCTTATACACCATGTCACATCTAGGGTGTACTTTGGGTCATGATATCTTTGGGAGGCAGTAGAGGAGAATTATGAAGTTCCTCCTTTTACCAAGCAATTCTACAATGGCTTAGATTAGAACTCACACAGAAAAGAAGAGCAGGAAGTTGAAGGCGGAAGTGTGTCTATATGGTGCAGTATCTCCTATTATATTTTTTCCAGGATCATGACTCTTAGATCGGCTAAGGAAATATGGGACTTTCTAAAAGTGGAATATTATGGAGATGAAAGAATTCGAGGCATGAAGGTCTTGAACCTAGTGAGGGAATTTGAAATGCAAAAAATAAAGGAATCTATAAGACAAATAAAGAGTACTCAGATAAACTTATTATTCTGGCCAATAAGGTAAAATTACTTGGTGCCGAACTTTCTTATACAAGGATTGTGCAGAAAATTCTTGTTACTTTACTTGAAAATTTTGAAGCAACAATTGTTTCACTGAAAAATACAAAAGATCTGTCAAACATTACTTCGGCGGAACTTTTAAACTCCTCGCAAGTACAAGAACAAAGAAGAATTATGAGGAACAAGACAACTGTTGAAGGAGATTTGCAAGCAAGGCATCAATTCAATGGTGGAGGCAAAAGTAGGAAGAAGAAGTTCAAGAAGAGTTATGCTACAGCTACTGCAACTAATAGCAATTATAGCAATTATAGCAATGACAACAAAGGTGGAAAATATCCACCATGTCAGCATTGTGGGAAGAGGAATCATCCACACTTCAAATGTTGGAAAAAAAACTAATATGAGATGCAGAAAGTGACATAAATTTAGTCATGCGAAAATTATTTGCAAAGAAAAAGGACCACAACAATTAAATGGAGCCTAAATTGTAGACGAACAAGAAGAAGATCAATTATTTGTCGCTACTTGTTTTGCAAGTAGAAGTTCAAACGAAAACTGGTTAATTGATAGTGATTTTACAAAACAGATGACTCATGATGAGGAGATTTTCAGAGAGATAGGCAGATCTGCAATCTCTTAAGTCAGAATTGGTAGTGGAGATTATCTTTCTGCCAAAGGGAAAGGCACAATAGCTATTGAAAGCTACTCAGGTACAAAGTTAATCTCAGATGTACTTTTTGTTCCTGAACTTGATCAAAATTTGTTGAGCGTGGGCAACTTTTGGAAAATTGTTTTAAACTTATGTTTGAGGACAAGAAGTGTGTGAACTTTGACCCAAAGGGCCAATAAATATGTCAAGTTAAAATGAGAGGAAATAGTTTTCCCTTTGATCCAATGGAGGAAAAGTTGGTTGCCTATCCGATCCAAGTTATGACAATAAATATATGGCACAAGAGACTCGGACATTTCCATCACAGGGGACTCTTGTACATGTTGAAGAAAGATATGGTTCGAGGTCTGCCACTTATGGAGGACAAACACACAACTTGCAGCACATGTCAATTGGGAAAACAAAGTAGGATGTCTTTTTCCATGGCAACCTGGAGAGCATCAATGAAGCTTCAATTAGTCGATACTGATTTGTGGGACCACATAGGACTTCTTCTCTAAACAAAATTAAATATTTTATAGCATTCATTGATGATATGCCCCTATTGTGTTGGATTTATTTTCTGAGGTTCAAATATGAAATACCTGAAGTGTTCTAGACATTCAAAGCTTTGGTAAAAAATCAAAGTGGTTACAGGATTCAAATGTTTAGATCAGATAATGGTACCGAGTACACATCTGATTGATTTGAAAAGTTTCGTGAAAATGTAGGAATTGAGCATCAACTCACTGTCCCATATATTCCGCAACAAAATGATATCAGTGAAAGGAAGAATAGATTGATAATGGAGATGTCGAGATGCTTGTTATATAAGAAGGGCCTACCAAAAACGTTATGGGTAGAAGCATCTAACATTACTATTTTTTTGCTGAACTGGTTGCCTACAAAGACATAAAGGAAAATAAATCTTTTGAGGCATGGCACGGGTATAAGCCGTCCTTACAAAACTTAATAATCTTTGGTTGTTTGTGTTTCTCTCATATTCCACAGGCTAAGAGGGAAAAGTTAGATAAGAAAGTTGAACCTGGGTCTTTATTGGTTATAGTACAATCTCCAAAGCTTACAGAATTTTTCAGCCTCATACACGAAAAATTATGGTAATTAGAGATGTATTTTTTATGGAGAGTGAGAAATGGAATTGGGAAGAAGTATCCAGAAACAGATAACAAGTAACCTACTAGATTCAGATGAGAACATTGATGATTAACCTGTGAGAGGAACAAGGTCACTCTCTGACATATACCAGAGATGCAATGTGGCCATTTTTTAGCCTTCTGAATTTGAAGAAGCCGCATCATATCCCAAGTGGCAAGCTGCAACGAAGGAAGAGCTTGCAATGATTGAGAAGAGTGAGACCTGACAACTTGTGGAAAAACCTCAACATAGGAAGATCATTGGTGTGAAGTGGGTTTATCGCACGAAATTGAATGCTGATAGATCTGTTAACAAGCTCAAGGCAAGACTTGTTGTGAAAGGTTACTCACAAATTTTTGGAGTTGATTATTCAAAAACCCTTGCTCTAGTTGCTAGGCTTGATATTATGAGGTTGTTGCTAGCTATTACTACTCAAAAAGGTTGGAAAATCTTTCAATTAGATGTCAAGTCAGCTTTTTAAAAATGGTTTTATTTAGGAGAAAAATTATGTGGAGCAACCTCAAGGCTTTTATGCAAAGGGACATGACGACAAAGTGTATCTATTAAAGAAAGTCCTTTATGGTTTAAAGCAAACTTTAAGGACTTGGTACAGCCGATTAGATGATCACTTGCAAGGCTTAGGTTTTAAGAAAAGCCTGAGCGAATCAACTCTATTTATTAAAAAAAAAGATTCTGATATTATAGTTATGTCACTTTACGTTGATGATCTTCTTGTAATAGGAAACAACCTTGAAATGATAGATGAATTCAAGGTAGAGATGAAGAAAGTGTTCGAAATGACATACTTGAGAGAAATGTCTTACTTTCTTGGAATGCAGATTTGTCAAACCCAAAATAAAGTGTTCATTTGTCAAAAAAAATATGCACGGGAGATAATGAAGAAGTTCAAAATAGAATATTGCAAACCTATGAACACTCCAATGAATCAGAAAGAAAAGTTGATTAAAGATGATGGTAGTGACAAGGTTGACGAGGCAAGTTATAGAAGTATCGTTGGATGTCTCATGTATCTCACTGCCACGAGACCCAACATTCTGCAAGCATTAAGTATCTTGTCTAGATTTCTGAATTTTGCAAGTTAAATGCACATGAAAGCAACCAAAATAGTGATAAGATATGTCAAGGGAACTTTGGACTATGGTGTTAGGTTCGGGAAACGTCAGAACTTCTAGTTGCAAGGGTATTCTGACATTGATTGGGCAGGGTCAGATGATGGCATGAAAAGCACTTTAGGTTATTGTTTTAGCCTTTGTTCAGGATGTTTTTCATGGTGCTCAAAGAAGCAAGGCATCGTGTCACAGTCAATTACTGAACCTGAATTTATAGTTGCAACAACAATTGTTAATCAAGATCTTTGGCTAAAAAAGATTATTTTAAATCTTGATCTGGAGCACCAAGAAAGCACAGAAGTGTTTGTGGATAATCAGGCAACCATAGAAATTTTTCATAATCCAGTTTTTCATGGAAAAATAAAACATTTTAATATCAAATTGTTGATGTATTTACTATGCCATTTCATTTTATTGGTTTGAATTCCTTAGAATGAAGCTTGGAGTATGCAATTCTTGAGCCAGTAGGAGTGTTCCAGTTGTTCTTCTAGAATTACATGACCTAAATTCAAGATAGAAGATGATGTAGGGCAGAAGAATGTTGAGGAAGTGCACACCAGAATAAATTGCTATATTTTAGTTGTTTTCTGTTTCCTAGTTTGTTTAAAATTTTCTTAGTTGTTTTTAAGTATTAGATCCTCAATTTCAGCAAGCAGTAACTTAGTTTTAGCAGATTTTTAGCATAGCTTTACAACATCTTAGTTAAGTTGTGATGTATTTATTCAATCTCATATTATCAATAGAAGACACTTTTCCTTTTTCTTCTTCAATCAGCTCTTATTCTCCTTTGTTAAACACTAACAGTTTTAACCTCCATGATCGTGAGGTTGTGAGATGCAATTTCAAATGGATGATGGTGTGTAAGGTGTTGTAATCACAAGGATGATTCTGCAATAGCATAACTGAGTGGGTTGTACATCATGATCACAATGGAACAAGTTATAGGGGGGCCGAAATCATGCAGAGGAACTAAGTGGGATGTACACCGCGATCGTGAAGGAACAAATTTTAGGGCCTCCGCAATCGCTAAATCCTTAAACCCGATCGCAAAGAAGGGTCCCTTGGTGGATATATTTTTTCCTTAAATCAGGATTAGACATTTCAACATATTTTGAGCTTTGGCCTCGGATTGGAGTAATTTTTTGGATTCATCGTGGGGTAAGAATCTAACCTCTCTTTTAGTGATTATTCATGCATTCTTATGGATTTTAGTCATTTAATTCTTGTTTTGGATTGGAAAACTGGGATTTAAATCCCATAGTTAAAAATAAGGAAACTACAGATTTGGAGGTTAAATTGTGATCAGATTTGGGTGAATTTTGAGAATTGAGACTCCTAGGTTTTGGGTAAATCAATTTTGAAAGAAAATTTTAGTTGGGACCTCAGAGGGTCAGGTTGAATTTTCATTGTATTTTTTATGGGGATATGTTATGTCAATATGTGTATTAATGGACTTGTATGTATACTTATGTAGAACTTCTATTTATTAGGTTGGTAGCGCTTGGAGGCTCTGAGCAGGGGTGAAACTAGGGGTGAAACTGGGGAAGTGAAAGGGAGTTCAACTGAACTTCTTCGACAAAAATACACTAATATATGGGGTTAATTTATTTATTTATTCATGTATGAATATTATGTTTTGAATTGCCTTAACATAATATGAGTTGTAGTTGAGCGGCCGAAGGGATTAATGTGTAGCTCATTGTTGTGGGTTAGAATCTCGTTAAAGACATTCTTTTATATTACCTTTTAAATCTCCTTGTCAAAAGTTCTAGCTCCCCCCTTGGCTCTGAGGAAGAAGAAAGCTATCTTGTAATTTGTTGTACTTTAAAAAGAGGTAAGGAAAAACTTTCTAAATTCTGATTCAGGAATATTTTTGTGATTGATGATAATAAGGATTTGGGATAAGAGATACCATCTAGATAAAGTGACAACCATCTATGCAGGTACCAGGTGACATGTCGGGGTATGCTAATCATGGAGATTATATGCCTTAAAGTTTTTTAGTTTTATTCCTTGGATTACATGATTAATTGATAATTAAAAGTGATTCATGTGATAGGGAATATGGTATAACTATTATTGTGATGGGCTTCATTTAAAGTTAAAAACATAAACGATACGGTGTTTAACTGGTGTTCTTCTTATTTTATATTGATATGTCATACATTGACATGTGATCTTATATGCATAAATCATGAGTTTGAGCATGTTGAGAATTTTCGTACTGAATCTGAGTTATTGGTTGAGTTGAGCACATTGAAATCGTTTGTGCTGGAAATTGAGTTTGATAGTATGTTGAATTTCATTTTGGAGATTGAATTTAGGCTCAATTTACAAAGAAAAGTTTCTCAAGCAAGAGGAAAAACAAGCTGATGCCTAAAGGAGATAAGCTTTTCCAAATCCTCAAAAAGATTGGTGATAATGCATGAAAAGTTGATTTGTTGTGAATTCAATGTTCAGAACTCTTTTAATGACGACACTGGTTTGACTTATTTTTTATGTAGTTGGTGAACCCATGAATTTGAGAACGAATTCACTGTTCAAGTGAGAAGAAGGAGACATCTAATATAGTTGCCGTGGAGTTAAGAAGATTAACAACACAAGGCGATTAATTTTTATTTTATTTTTTTGAAAGGTTCCCTTATTGGAATTCAATAGATAATTAAAAAAAAACATAGAAAGGGTGAAACCTGACCTCCGCATTACAATACTAGGAGTGAGGAGAACATCATTACTCTAACTTAATTATCAAAATAAAAGGAAAGAAAAAGGAGGATTGCTCCTCATTAGATAGGCTTACAAAAAAAATCTAGAATCCTTCTGATAGAAGCAATGAAATAAAATTCAGCCAGGGTTGGTTATGAATTTGCCCTTCTTCATTTGAATTTTGTCACCTATATTATTCTTCAAGGTGAATGTTATCTTAGAAGGAAAGTTTCTAGCCTTGGTGAAGAAGATAGTTATTTCGCCATGTTCAGCATTTGTAAGCAAATCAGTTGTAGTGTTACCTTATTTGAAGGTGCAAGTAAAAGAGAAATGACCAAGTAAACTCAAGACCATTAATTTGCTAGATGAATGTTAAA
This sequence comes from Solanum chiquidenum, assembly GCA_029582725.1. Taxonomy (NCBI): domain Eukaryota; kingdom Viridiplantae; phylum Streptophyta; class Magnoliopsida; order Solanales; family Solanaceae; genus Solanum; species Solanum chiquidenum. The sequence continues at coordinate 28,550 of JAJOOS010019512.1, forward strand.
GAATGAAAGCTCAGCCTAGGAACATCCAAAGTGAATTACAAGGTTTGAACGAAGAAGAGAACAAGCAAGAAATTATAAACTATTTACAGCCTCAAAGATTTGAAACAACGTCATGTCATTTATCGCCCTAAAGAAAAACCATGAACGGCACCTCCTAATTCCAGAATTAGTAAAGCTTAGGCCTATTTTTAAGTACATTTTGAATACATGTTTGGTCCATTAACTATTCTAGTACAAATATTTATAGTGGGGAAAAATAGAGAAACAAATATGTTGTGAAATCAGTTGATACATCTGTTAATTTGGATAATAAAGAGGATGCGGCGAGTGATGATTTCTACATTAGCAAACCGCGTCGAAGTACTAGAATTGTAATTCCACCTAAAAGGTTGGACAGTTAGATTTGGGCTGGAAGAAAGTCACGTGAGCAGGGAAAGAGTTAGTTATAGAATTAGTATATAAGTGTGAGAACGTGGTAGGAAAGGATAAGGAAGTTATTTGGTGATTCTGAATAATCTCATCTCCTTCTTCTGTCTTCTGAAACCTTTCTAGGCTAGTTTTAGATTTCAAGTTTATTTCCCTAAGTTGTTGTTTCCTGTAATTCTCTTTATTGTGTATTAATGTTATTCAGCAAAACATATATATATATATATATAATATATATATATCAGTATTTGTATTGTGAAATTGGGTTTGTTTCATTGGTGCTTTCATCCAGAGTTCTCTAATGGAAGAGGACCCAAAACTCAAGTCCCTCGCAGACTCCATACAGAGGGTGAAAGAGTCATTCTCGAGTGAAATGTCTGAGATGCGATCTATGTTGAAAGAAATGGTAGGTCACGTCATGGCACTAGGTTCTCAGAATGGTACTTATGTAGCGGCAACACCTCGACCACGTCAAACTACTGAAGTTTATGGCGGTCAGGCATCAACACCTCCTATTTTACGCCACAAACCGGCTTCGGTTGAATTAGGGAGATTCCATGGAGTGAATCCTGAATCATGGGTTTTCCAAGCAGAGCGTTACTTTGAATTTTATGGAATCACTGAGGATCATAAGTTAACACTAGCCTCGTTCTACTTGGAAGGCGATGCCTTGGAATGGTACCGATGGCTTTTTCGCAACAAACAGTTAGTTAATTGGGAGCATTTTGCTGAGAAACTGTTGGTCAGATTTCAAAAATGAGATCTGGAGGCACCAGAGGGTCGACTTGCTAAACTTCGGCAGACCACTACGGTTGCTGAATACCAGAGTCGCTTCGAAGCAGTGTCTAATGAGACGATGCATTTTCCAGATCAGGTATTAACCCATTTTTTTACTTCTGGACTGAGGCCTGATATTAAAACTGTTGTTTTAATTCGTGAACCCACGAAATTAAACGAAGCTATACGTTTAGCCCAGTTATACGAGCAAAAGATTCAACTTGAGCGTAGTTCTTTTAAACCTGCTTTCAGTAAAACTCCACCACTTCTGCCAACTCCCACTCATCAGTATGCAGTCTCAAGGCAGTCAACTATGAACCAGATAGTTCCAGTTACCCAAACTGCATCAAATCGTCCCCCCATGAAACGCCTTACTCCTGCAGAGTTACAAAGTCGTCGCGAACGTGGTCTCTACTATTCTTGTGATGAAAAATACTCTCCAGGTCACAAATGTAAGTCTCTTCCTCAACTTCTAGTGTTATCTGAAGACTTAGAGGCGGAAGTAACTTTATCAGATCAAGTTGTATCGGATGATGCCTTAGCCGAGGAATTACAATGCTTGAAGGTTCAAGAACACTCTGTTATTTCATATCATGCTCTATCTGGAGGAAATTTTTCCACTACTCTCCGGTTTACTGGTCATGTTAATGGGTCTCCAGTACAAGTGCTTGTGGACAACGCTAGTACTCATAATTTTATTCAAGTGAGGATGATTAACTTTCTTCAGTTGAAAACTAAACCAACACCAAGTTTTTCAGTGGTGGTAGGAAGTGGACAACGACTACGATGTGAGGGCGTGGCTAAAAAAATTCCAATAACCATACAAGGCAGCAATATAGTGGAAGATCTATATATTTTAGCCCTTCATGGTGCTGATATAGTACTCGGAGTTTCATGGCTCGCAACTTTGGGACCTGTCCTAACTGATTATGCAAAGAGGATATTTGAATTCACTCTAAATGGTGCCAAGGTTTCGTGGAAAGGGGATGCACCTACTGATGTGCAACAAGTGCAATTACATAGCTTGAGAAGAATGGCTGCTACTGATGCAATTTCCTCCTACTTCCATCTAGAATTGGTATCTGATTTGGAATCTTCATGTACTACTCCGTCTGAGTTAGAAGTGATGCTCAAAACATATGAAGATGTATTTCGAAAACCTTTGGGTTTGCCTCCTCCACGAAGTCAGGATCACAAAATTCATTTAGTTCCAGGCGGAGGACCAGTTAATGTGAAACCGTATCGATACCCTTATTTTCAAAAGCATGTTATGGAGCAATTAGTGGCTGAAATGCTTAAAGAAGGGATAATCAGAGCTAGTACTAGTCCATTTTCTTCACCCGTATTGCTGGTTCAAAAAAAAGATGGCACCTGGCGAGTTTGTGTCGACTATCGGGCATTAAATGCAATCACAATTCGTGATAGATTTCCAATTCCTACCATTGACGAGCTTTCTGATGAATTGAATGGTGCACACTATTTCTCCAAGTTGGATTTGTTTTCAGGTTATCATCAAATTAGGGTCCGTCCAGAGGATGTTCCTAAAACTGCATTCCGCACTCATGATGGACATCATGAATTTCTCGTCATGCCATTTGGCCTTACTAATGCACCCTCTACATTTCAGGCAACTATGAACGAGATATTCAGACCTTACTTGCGTCGATATGTCCTGGTTTTCTTTGATGATATTTTGATAAATAGTCCTACTTGGACTGATCACTTGGAACATTTAGTTTCAGTTCTTCAATTATTGCGTCAACATCAGTTGGTGGCTAAACAGTCTAAATGCTTATTTGGATAAGAGTCAGTTGATTACCTGGGACATATTATCTCGTCTCAAGGCTTATCTGTTGACCCTGGAAAAGTGGAATCAATCCAGCGATGGGCACCACCTCGTACAGTGAAGGAAGTGCACAGTTTTCTCGGCCTTGCAGGTTACTACCGACGGTTTATCCACCATTATGCTTCCATAGCAAGTTCACTCACTGATTTGCTAAAGAAAGAGGTTTTCCGATGGACACCAGAGGCTCAAATAGCTTTTGAAACTTTAAAGGCTAAATTGGGTTCCACTCCTGTATTAGCCTTGCCAGATTTCAATCAGGAATTTCAAGTAGAGACTGATGCTTCAGGGAAAGGAATTGGTGCTATTCTGTCTCAAAAAGGGCACCCCATTGCATATTTTAGTCAGAAATTGAGTACAAGGATGCAGCAGGCTTCAACATATCATCGTGAGATGTTTGCTATTACACAAGCTGTGAGTAAATGGAGGCAATACCTTCTTGGCAGGAGATTTACGATACTTACAGATCAGCAGTCCTTGAAGAACCTCACTAATCAAACCATCCAAACTCCTGAGCAACAAAAATGGCTCACTAAACTAGTAGGTTATGATTTTCGTATCATATACAGACCTGGAAAACAAAATTCAACTGCTGATGCCCTCTCTCGCACTTCAGATGCATCTCTTATGGCCATTTCTGCCAGGACCTTTACTCTCGAACACGAGTTGAAATCATTGAATCAATCTCATCCAGAATTATTGGCTATTCAGCAAGCTTTACAAACAGATGTCGAGAATCACAGGGATTTCCAATTCAAGGATGGATTGTTATTTTTCAAAAGTAGGTTGGTGATTCCATCAGATGCACAACTCCGACATAAGTTACTGTTTGAGTTCCATGCCACAAACATCGGAGGGCATGCTGGTGTGGCACGGACATATCATAGACTGGCCTCAAATTTTTATTGGAGCCAAATGCGCAAGGATGTGAAATCATTTGTTATGACCTGCCAGATATGTCAACAGATGAAAGACACAAACTTGCATCCAGCCGAGTTATTGCAGCCTCTCCCTATACCGGATCAAGTCTTTGAAGATATTGCAATGGATTTTATCACTTGCCTTCCAAGTTCCAAAGGGAAGACTACTATCCTTACAGTGGTAGATCGTTTGACCAAATATGGTCACTTCATTCCATTACCTTCCACTTTCTCTACTCAACTTGTAGCAGAAGCATTCATAGTGGGTGTAATTCGCCTTCACGGCCCTCCTCGCACTATTGTCACGGATCGTGATCCACGATTCCTCCATTCTTTTTGGCAGGAAATCAATCGTTTGCAGGGTTCAACATTAGCTATGAGTACTGCATATCATCCACAAACTGACGAACAGTCTGAGGCACTAAATAAATGTCTTGAACTATATCTCCGTTGCTATGTTGCTGATGATCCAAGCAAGTGGTCACAATGCTACCTTGGGCTGAATTCTGGTACAATACTTCGTACCAAACATATGCTGGAATGACACCATTTCAAGCACTGTATGGGCGAGAACCTCCCACTGTAACTCGATATATATTGGGGAGCACTGCTAGTGAATTGGTGACGGCTTACTTAATTCATCGTGATGCAGTTCTGGAGTTGTTGAAAGCGAATTTGATCAAAGCTCAAACAAGGATGAAGAAGTTTGCAGATAAACATCGTACTAAGCTAGTGTTTGCATTGGGCGACTGGGTTTTTGTGAAGTTGAAACCATATCGACAACTTTCTGTGCGGCTGAAAAAGGGTCACAAGCTTGGACGACGATACTTTGGTCCTTTCAAGGTCATCAAGCGCATTGGAGAGGTGGCATATAAATTGGATTTGCATGTCGAGGCCAAGATACATCCTGTATTTCACGTTTCAGTTCTTAAGCGTTGTTTGGGAGAGCCTATCCAACAAGTAACGCCATTGCAGCTCCAAGATTGCCCTGACCAGACCGAGATAGATGACTTCAACCTTGAGGACAAGGTCGATTTTCAGGAGGGGAGTAATGTTGTGAAATCAGTTGATACATCTGTTAATTTGGATAATAAAGAGGATGCGGCGAGTGATGATTTCTACATTAGCAAACCGCGTCGGAGTACTAGAATTGTAATTCCACCTAAAAGGTTGGACAGTTACATTTGGGCTGGAAGAAAGTCACGTGAGCAGGGAAAGAGTTAGTTATAAAATTAGTATATAAGTGTGAGAACGTGGTAGGAAAGGATAAGGAAGTTATTTGGTGATTCTGAATAATCTCATCTGCTTCTTCTGTCTTCTGAAACCTTTCTAGACTAGTTTTAGATTTCAAGTTTATTTCCCTAAGTTGTTGTTTCCTGTAATTCTCTTTATTGTGTATTAATGTTATTCAGCAAAACATATCTATATAATATATATATATATATCAGTATTTGTATTGTGAAATAGGGTTTGTTTCAAAATATCATAAAGCTTATGTTAGAAAATTGAAAGTTTAGTGAATGATTACCTCCTCCATCGACACCAAGGGCAGCAGGGCATAATCCTGCCGCCACAACAGCAGCAGAACCACTAGAAGAACCGCCGGCAATCCTTCCAATATTGTAGGGATTTCTAGTAGTTCTATAAAAACAAGAATGAATCAAGTATATAATTACTATACTGTGATATTAGTACAAGATTTTTCACCTCTAACATAAATTAACCATATCACATATGTGCTTTATAGCTACGTTATTCAGACTCTTCAAAAATATCGGCATGTGCATGTTAGAGATATCCAAAAATAGTGACGTCCTTAAGCTAAAAGGTATGTCGACCCTTATAATTTATTTCCGACTAAAATAAATATAATATTTATGTCAATTAAAAAAATACAAACCACAAATTGTTCTTACCCATGATGTGGATTTATACCACTAGTTCCAGCACCAAGCTCATGCATGTTTGTTTTCCCCACCAATATGGCACCGCATGATCTCAAACGTTTCACACACTCTGCATCATCCTTGCATTGTCTTACCTTATGCATCCATTTTGTGCCTCCTGCACACCCATTCGGAAAATCATGATTGATACCAAATGTAAAATTTAACTATATGTAAATGGAATTCAAATGTAATGTCATTGCAATGTACTACACAACAAGATCAAGAGTGGATAAATAGGGAAGAAAAGCGATACGAATAATTAAGTGTGATTACAGATCTAGAATTGAATAATCAGAGTAACTTCCTATCTATCTATTTATATATTGTAATAACAGACTAACATCCTAACTAATTATGTTACTAAGAAAAGAGCTAATTCAACTTAATTACGCAATTTGTATATGTACACAAGTTCCTTACTAGGCTACTTTAGCATACTTTAGTAACTCCTTCATACACACACAAGCCCCGTCAAACAATGATGATGATCTTCCTCTCTAACTTAAAGTATTCATGTTGAACACAAGAAATATGGTTGTAAGTCAGTCTTTTATTCTGAAGAGGACAGACAGATTATGTCAATGAGCCCAAATTGTAGTTTTTACATGGTGAAATGAAAGTAAATATTAATATGTATAGTGTGCTCATGAAACACATGATTAGTTGCTATCTGAATATAAGATTGATTGTCATAATGAGTGGGAATGTTATTTAAATTCTACACCAATTTTTTTAAACAACCCAACTAATTAGACTAATTCAACAATAATGGAGGCCCAATTTCTATACTCTGCTTCTGCTGAGCTTATGGAATTGACATCCTGTTTCTTAGATTTGCATGACATTAAGAAATCACAAAACTTGACCAAGTATCCTGTAATGGATTTCTTGTACTTGGAAAAACAGCCCAGTCAACATCACAGAAAGCTTAAAGTATGATAGAATACTAAGATGATATCAAAAAACTTGTACCTAGGGCCCCCTTCAACTGTCTCACAACTCTAAGAGACTTCCATGTGTAATGACCCTCCAGGTCATTTTCTCCTTTCTACATTCTTTTCCGCGTTTAGTGTTCCTGAAGAGACCCAAGTCATTTATGACTTACTGATAGTTCGGTCAACTGGTCGTTTGTTTTGCTTTTGAGCAAATTTTCGTATTTTACAGCTTTTGAAACTTGAACGGTTGACTTCAGTCAAAAGGTTACGAGACGGCCTCATAATGCAATTCTAATAGTTTCGTTAGCTCTGTAACATTGAGTTTGGTCTAGAAGGATCTTTGGTGCGAATCCTAAGGCTTCCAAGACTCATCCCAAGCCCCCTTGTGTAATTTGGATTAAAATGGAGTTTAGGAATGTGATCCACTTTTTATCGAAACGGCCTCATTTGGAAGTTTCAACATCTTTGTTGAGTCCTGAATGTCGATTTTGGTGGGGTAGCACATCTTGTATGCGTGCGCGGGGTTCCGAATGAATCTTGAGCACCTCGTCGGAGATTTTCAACTTTGGAGAACCACCTGATGTGCATCACCTGGAGCAGCCCCCATTTGCTCTTCGCGTTACATAACTAAAATATCCCCACAACAGTCTATCCTTGATTTTAGGGTTAACCAAGAACCCTGTCAGTTTTGCATAGAAATCCATCAGATCAGACAACTCCAAATACTGAATGTTCCTTGTGAAGATTAAGTTCTGAGAGTTATGTTGTTAATTCTGATATACTAGAGACTCTTTGTTGCTAGCTTTTCTTAAAAGGACTGGAATTCTTCTTCTAAAATCATAGGGGCCAACAACTTGTTCTTCCAGAAAAATAATTCAGAAGCATGCGCTGATCTGAGGCGTATTTACGCACCTAAATGCAGCCAAAGTTTTGAGATAAACTCACTTATATTCATGTATTCTAAGTATAATTATTGTGGTGAGGTAATATATGTGATTAGATTTTTTCAGGCAAAAACGCAACAAGAATTGACCAGGAGTAACAAAACCCAAAGCAAAGTGTAAGCGTCTAAAGTTTCAATCCTGAAATACAACAAACAGGAAAGAAAAATAGCAAGCAAACAACAGTATTTATATTTGAATTTATGCGAAGGTTACAATCTTTATAAAGTCTTTAAGAAAAGATATGTAATCCCCTGATTTTTCTCTTCAATGATGTTCTTGATTTGAGGGAATACTTGCGGCTCAACTTTTGGAGTGAAGACTTCTTAGTACTTGCGGCTCAACACTTGGAGCGAAAACTTCTTTCTATGCGGAAGACTTGCAGATCACCACTGAAGAACAATGATTCTCTATGTATTTCTATGTGTCTTCTTCTTTTTTTCTTCCTCCTTTCTTTTGGTCTTATGAAGACCTCTTTATATAGGCTTGAGTTGGGGTTTTAGGGGTGTTTTTGTCCAAGCAATTTTGGTCCTTGGGCTTGAAGAGCATGAGTTGGGCTCGTCTTGTCAACTTAATGGACTGGCCCAAATGTAATTTGGATTTGATTTAAGTCATATAATTTTGACTTAAATATTAATCCGACTTTATTAACCAGTAATTTGACTTGGTCAACGTATCATGAATTTAAGATTTAATCCAAATTTAGTATGGATTTATCAATAAA
>JAJOOS010019513.1:0-44278 GCA_029582725.1 Solanum chiquidenum
ACTCACATTATTTATCCTTTTTAACTCCTTCTGCACTCTATTTCTTCAAATATTTGATAGTTAGAGTAATATTCTGTCAAAAATATGAATCAATAGCCAAAAAGTGTTGAACAAGGTAAATTATAAATATTCTCTTATTTCTTCGTAACTTTTCATATTAATGTAGGGTATACAAAGTTATCAACTTTTTGAATCAGATTCTATGATTCTAACTCTTATCTTTATTTAAAATTTATCAACTTATTACTTATAGAACTATATTATCGATTCATATGATAATTGTCTAAATAATGATGTTTTCCAATGTTGAATTGATAAAATCTTGCTTAAAAATAATAATTTTAAAAAGTATTTGAAAAAACTCATTTATAAAAAAGATATTAAGTAATAATTTACATCTAAAAATTTAGAAAAATAAATAAATACAGATAAAATTTATTTAAATTTTAGGCCTCTAATTAAAATTTTGCTTTAGGCCTCGAATTATGTTGAGCCGCCCCTGTGACCAACCTATGTCAAATCTTTTCATTGGGGTTTTGGGGTGTGGTTTTTATTTTATTTTTTGTGCCTAGCAAATGGCTCAACATTAGTATCCCGAATGAAGGCAAAATAGGAAAAGTAACCTCTATTAATCAATCTCTGAGCTCAAAGGAAAGAGATAACTTTGCTAGGGTAGAAACCACTAGCACCTATCCACTCAACTTTCGAGATATCCGGCATCGCTAAGGTCACAGTCTTAGCATAACAATCAAGAATATCATGATGTGGAGAAATTCATTCCATACTCAAGATAATATCTAAGTCTAACATCCCCAAAATGATCAAGTCTACCCAAGTATCATATCTGGACAAAGAAACAAGACATGATCAATACACTCGATCCACCACTAATGACTCACCCACTGGTGTAGAAACATATCAAATCCAGGAGCAAAATAGGTAGATACATATGGGAAGGATAGACCCCAGATCAAGCAATAAAGACGTAGGTTAACGACAAACTAGGACGATACATGTGATCATAGCATCAGAAGCCTTGGCCTCAGGCTTCCTGGAAAAGCATAACACTGGCCCTCACGGCCACTTGCAGCCTGAGTAGAACCTCTACCTCCACCCTTCAGAGCTGAAGCACCCATACCAAAAGTCCTACCACCTCTACCGGGGTGACCTTTGCCTTGACCCCTAGCCGGATCGGAGGCGCTGAATCTATAGCTGGAGCATCGATTAAGAATGATGGGGTCCTTAATGAGTCTGTACATAACACTATTGCATCAAACGACCTGGATCCCCACAAGTAAAACAAAACCATGGCACGGATAACTGGTGTTGTGAACCATACACATTACCATGGCCACCTCAGCCAGAACCAGAATATCCTTGGACTGACTGCCCACCCTCCGCAGTTGGCATAGATTCAAGAACCGACCCACGATGGTGAAATGAGCTACTACCTCTATGAGAACCTCTGCCTCCAGATGAGGCACTTGAAAACTGACCAGACCATCATGCCCTTTTGGTCTCCCAAAACTCCTTTAAACCATCAACTTCGCCTCCCTGTCGGTGCTCACAATGGAATCAAAGGAAACCCGCTCTCTAGTTGCTCTGAACACATAGGATCTAACGAAGAAAGTCAACCCTCTCACAAACTTGCGGACTCTGTCTGCCTCATCCGGAATAAGAGTCATAACGTGCCTAGAAATCTCATAGAAACATGCCTTATACTCGGTCACATACAAACTTCATTGAGTCAAACTCTCAAACCTCAATCAACTCTCCTCTCTCACGCTCCGAGGAATGAAACGGTCCATAAAAGCATTAGAGAGCACATCCTATTTTGTCGGGGGAGATCCAACTGGTCTAGACCTCACAAAGTCCTCCACTACTCTCTAGCACGTCCACGAAGATGAAGTGCAACAAACTGGATACCACGAGCATCCACCATGCCCAATGCCTCAAACATCTCATGATACAAAGTTAAGAACTCATGAGAATCCTCACTTTTACCACCTTAAACTGGGTGGTTTCATCTTCTGAAACCTCTCATAAAATTGTTGATCAGTCGTTGTTAGAATAACCTTAGGAGCAATCTGTGCACCAACAGCCGGTGCAGGAACCACTAGTGGCTGGCCTACCTAATCATGAATATTCATAGTTTGTTATTGACCTGGTTCTACGTTCGTACTCTCGTCTGAGCACCATGTGGCGTACCTGTAACACTACCCTGAGAGAGGTTCTCTAACACATCTAGCATCCTTAACAAAGTCTCCTGAAACAAAGGAGCTCCAAACTTGGGAGGAACCTGGTCCTCAACAATATTAACTTATGGCTCAGGGGAAAACTCTCTAGCTCTGTCTCTAGCTGATGCCACTCCACATGCACGACCTCTAATCGGTGCTACCCAGCCACGAGCGCAACCTCTACCATTGGCTCTGGTCCACAACATCTGCCAAAACAACACATGACAACTCAACACTAGCGAAGGTAACCACACACGATAAGAAAGAATGAATCAAGAGGAAGTTTTCTAATAGTCTTCATAGCCTCTCAAGATAAGCACAGATGTATCCGTACCGATCCTTAAGACTCTACTTAGACTTGGCTTGTACACATGTGAGACCTATAAACCTGGCGTTGATACTATTCGTCACGACCCAAAAATGGGCGTAATGACACTTGTTTGTTCCCACCAAGACAAGTTAGCCTCAACCCAACGAAAATGAAAGAAATGCAGAAATAAATAAACAAGATAAAGCAGAAAACTTATTCTTTCTATCAAAACTCCCAAAATCTGGTTGTCACGTGTTCAAGCCTCTATTACCAAAAGTGCCTAATTGAATAATTACTTAGTCTCAAAGTCTTTGTTTCTCAAATAGAACAAAGCATAAATGAGCAAGAGGAGTCGTCAGAATGACAAATAGCTATCTCTCAAAAACCTTGACAAGCCTCGAAATTCGAAGAAGAATAAAATTACGGGGTTCTGGGACGCAAATGTAGCAACTAGGAGTGAACACCAACAACACGGTACCCACCAAACAACCTACTAAACAAAGCATCTAACTAGAAATCAAATACCCCTTTCATCTCAACCGAACCTCCTCAAACTACAACCTGCACATAAATCAGTCCAACCTAAAATTTCTACAATACACAGCTCATAAGGCTCAATAATCACAGTTCAACGGTCTCAATTTAATAACCAACACAGTAAGTCAATCTCAATGTCAAGTAGATCTTTCACACACAACAAGTGCATCAATAACAACTTACAAGTAAGTCATACATAAGCATCAGATCATAATACTAATATCTCACTGGAAATGACCTTGGCATCACAAACACTTGCCAAAAATGACTTTGGCATCATAAGCATTTGTCGGCAATTACCTTGCATACTAAACACTTGCTAGAAATGACCTCAACATCATAAATATTTGACGGTAATGACCTCAGCATCATAAATATCACATGTCTCATCACGGTGTTCAATAATCAATGTATACAAGCAGTATCACACCACATGAAATAGCGAACAATTCATGCAATTCAAGTTCATATTTATGCTATCAAACATTTCATCAATCAATCAATAAGGGTCACAACAAGGCAATTCACATCATTATCATCATCACAAGTCCTTTTCATTTCAATCCCCTTTTTGTTCATTAAGATTTATCAAGTGGACAATCAACCCTTCACCTCATTCCGATAACTACTAACACACAAACAACGAAGGAAATATACGAATTCTACTAAAGTACAAGGTTTAAGAGATCACTTACCTTAAATCAATAAATTAATCACTACAAGAGTTTAGTCTTCCCCTTCCTATCAATGTCCAAAGCCACACAATCTACAAAAATTAAGTATTCACAATAAAATTCTAGAAACAATAATATCCACATTAATTTCCTTGAAAAATAAGTCAATCAACACAAAATATAATTCCGAAATAAAGTTTGAATCCAAAATTTAATACTTCAAGATGTTACTCAAGGCCTTAGAAACTTATTAGTGAAAATCATTTCGAAAAAGGACTTTAAATTAGTTCACAATCACCATTTTACTAAGTTCTTGGGATCTTGAAGTTAACCCCAAATTTCTCATTTAAAAAGCTTGATTTGAACACTTAAATTCATAAATAATAATGGGTAATAGAAGATTTACAGTTAAGAATCGTTACCCAAAAGTTTTTCCTCAAAAACTTGGTTCAAATCGCCACCCTCAAAAGTTCTAAAACTCAAAAATGTTGAAATGGGGTTGAAACCCCGATTTTGGAAAACAATTTTCCCAAGTCTCAAAGGCTCATCGCGATCGCGACCTAGAGCCACACTACCGTAATAAGGAAAATAGTCAATTCATTTAAGTTGACCATCTCGATCACGGTAAGACCCAAACAATTGCAATACACCTCAATTTAAAGATACACAATCATGACGAGGGAGCCTCGCGATGACCAAAATGGTCATGCAGAACCAAAAACCAATAAAACAAATAGGTATAAAATTTTTTGAAAAGGCCCTCGGGATTCATTCTGAACCCCATATACACAAACCACATACGCAATCTAATTATACTCAATGTTTCGGACTCAATGGAATTGTCAAAACATGAATCTGAGGTTTGCTTGCCCGACATCCGTGAAACCACAAGAAACTAACTCAATGCCTGAAAGGCTAAAACATGCTTGGGACCTCTCAAAAATTAACCAAGACTTTATCTAGGCCTAAAATCATCCCCCAAATCCGATTAAACTCTCAAAATTCTAATTTGAGTATCCGAACCCCGAATGTTGACCAAAGTCAATTCAAAGGCTAAAATTCTATAATTTCACAACTTAGGACCTTAAACCCTTAGAAAAAACTCTAAATCTGAAACCCACATGTCACGACCCAGGGGTATCCCCTAGACGTAACATGTCGTACTTGACCCCGAAGGGTTCTCATATAAGCCCTTAGCATAATAACATAGGTAATAGAAACAAAATACGAGAAAATTTATAAATTTTACAATCGAAGTCATTTTTCATAAAAGTAAGCGGAAGACTTTCTATACTTTGTTTCAAACCATCTACAACACTTTGAATAAACTTTGGGACTTAGCCCATACAAAAGTTTTAAATATAAAGTAAAAGACATAAAGGAAAATAGTGGGTTCGTCCTCGAAACTATGAGGACTCACCAAATCTTCATCTCCTTTCTCCTTAGAAACCTATCCTTCAAGTATAGGACATCAAATCTCCAAATCCTGCACTTTGGTAAAAATGGAGAAAATATGGGTTAGCACATATAATGTACTAAGTATGATAGCCATGCAAAAACTATGCTTAAAACATACATTTTATTTGAGAATCATGCTTTATGCCAATTTGAGAAAACTCCATGAACATAAGTAAAATAGGCATAAGGTACAAACATAACCAACATACACGTCATTCCATCACATTAGAACATAATCAACATAAAATCCATTTCATCACATTTGAACATAATCAACATATAAGCCATTTCATCACATTAGAACATAATCAACATATAAGCCATTTCATCACATTAAGCTTTCACCTTGAGTAACCCCAAGCTATACTTTTTGCAATGTATGAATATCGTCCCATACCACCACCCACACTAAGTACCACATTAAGGCCACCAAAACTGAACTTACCATTCATCTTTTTTACCTTCAAACATTCCTCCTTTTCATCTTTAAACAATACTCATACATAAGGAACATAAGCATTTCATAAATCATATCAACACATTAGGACCATCATCTAGGGCAATCCTAAGTCATACTTGTCCAACGTATGAATAGCATCCCATATTACTACTCACACTAAGGGGATACACCATGACTACTCTCAAAGCCTACTTGTGCAATGCATGGATGACATCTCATACTACTACCCACACTAAGTAGTGCATTCTTGAGAAGTCATAGTTCGTTATCATTCTTTGTGGGGGTAAGCCTTAACCGACATAGACCATGTGAACAATTCATGGAATCCCGGTGTCACACTCACCATATAAGGGATTCCTACTTTCATAAGGTAGGACCATTACTTTTTAGCTTAGGTGGATCCACTAGCTAATATCATATGTGGTCACATAGTTATGGGATAAGGATATTGCTACTAGATACCCGCCTCAACTCACGTGAGGGCATCCATCTCAAGAGATTACTACTAGAAACCCCGCATCAACTCACATGAGGGCTTCCATCTCATATCACTATCCACTCAGTGCTTAGCATTATTCCCCACGGAATACTTAACATTCATTACTTTAGTCATCATTATGGGATAAAATATTGTTACTAGATACCCCACCTCAACTCACCGTTGAGTATCCATCTCAAACCCAACATTCATTCATTGGATATCTCATATATTCAAAGATAAGAATATCCTTTCATCTAAGAATCACCATGTTGTGAAAAAGTCCTTTCACAACATGTCATTATCTTTCATTAGTGTACAATTGACAATAGCCTTTCAATCAACACATCATCATTAACATAATCATAGAAACTTCATTCATTCATTCTTCATTCATGAGTGTGTGTGTATGTGAGAATAGCCTTTCAACAACAACCACACCATTAAATTATGATCACAATCACATTACTTTCATTTATACAAGAAGAGGATGCCTAAGCCTACCAATTCAAGATACAACATTACATTGAAGAAACCCTTCACATTCCATCATCATTCTTCACAAGTGCATAATTGAGAATACGCTTTCAATATTGACATAATTTCATTCTAAACATGATCATAATACTATCATTGAAATCATACACATATACTTCACATCATGATCCTTCATGAATTTGCCCTCCAAGGCCATACATCAATCACAACCCAAACATTTAATATACTACAATAGATAAGGGAATTGACATGATTCAATAACTAATTCGATATAAACATAAACAATTCAACATACATTCATGATCCATCAATTCCCCATCATAATTCACAACTTAGGGTTTTGGGGTAGACATGGGTTCATAGGGTAAAATCATCTTAATTCACCATTAAAACATCAATTAAACCATTATTCATCACTTAAATACCTTTTGAAAACATTTGGAATTGAACCATGCATAGATTGAAAACCCTAGGTTTTTGGGGGATTTTGGAGACTTGAAATCATCTTTGAGATTGGCTCCTTGAAAGAAACTAGATCAAGGATTAAGACTACCATACCTATTAGGGAAGAACTCCACAAAAACTGCTTGAAAATGATGAGATCTTGAGCTTGGAATCTTGAATCCTTCATCTCAAATGGTAGTTTCTAGAGAGAGAATATTTGGAGAGGTAGTTTGTAACTTTGGAGTGTTTTGAAATAATGAATTGAAAAGGGAGTTTTAATACTTTTAAAACCCTTAAAATACTTTAAATAACCAATAATAACCGTCCCCCAACTTAACTAAACTTAAAATGAATTTACCAAACCACCCCTACACTTGGCCGATTCTAGACAACAAACCAGTTGACATCCACGAACCCCCATCCACAGGCCATCCTGGCTTCTCGTGGTTTGGAACTGGAACATGTCTTTTGGGACCTTGACCCACGGAGGCAATCCACGGGGCGTGGATGGACCTACGGGGCGTGGGTCCTCCTCAATTTGACAGTTTTTTGGTTTCTTGGGGTCTTGGGGGTTAGGCTTTAGGGTCCTCCTCAAGGACCCCTTGGGTGGTCCTTGGGAGGTTGTATCTTGATGTTTAAACCCTAAACCCCTCAACCTAAGCTCGGGAACTCATTCTACACATTCAAACCCCATAACAAACTCAACTCACACTCGTTAGGCTCTAGTTTCACTTACTAGTTTTCCGGGTCGTTACACCACAACTTTCACAAATCATATTTCACATTCTGGGACTGGTGGAATTTTTTCCATTACGACACTTGAAACTCCAAAAGACCCTAGAAAATCATTTTCTTAACAATATTAGCCTTTTAACTCAAAACTTACACAAAATTCTCAACTTTAAATTCAATGTTCAAACGCAACTGCAAAACTCAATCATAAAGACTCAGGGTCGATATTAGGAGGGGCAAAATGGTAATTTCACGAAAATATCCAAAAATGATCAACCGGGTCATTACATTATCCACCACAAATAATCATGTTCGTCCTTGAACATAAATCAAAAGAAAGTACCTGAAGCTTAAAAAAGCTAAGGATATGTGGCATGCATTTTTGTCTCCCAAGTCACCTTACCAATTGAATGATGCTGCCACTGCTCATTCACTGAAGTAATCTCTTTGGTCCTAAGCTTTCGGACCTGCCTATCCGAAATAGTTATAGGCTCCTCCTCAAAAGATAACTCTGGATCCAACTCAACTGAATCTAGAGAATGTACATGGGACTCATCCAGCACGTACTTTTAAAGCATAGAGACATGAAATACAAGATGCACAACTAACAAACTAGGTGGCAAGGCCAACTTATAGGCCAGTTCTCCCACACGACTCAAAATCTCAAAAGGTCCAATGAATCTAGGGCTAAGCTTGACTTTCTTTTCAAACCTCATCACAACCTTTATGGGTGACACTCTAAGTCAAACATGATCACCCTCCATGAACACTAGAGCTCGAACTCTACGATGTGCATAACTCTTCTGTCAACTCTGGGTTGTCAACAGTCTACCCTAGATCGTACGAGCATATTCCATAGCATCTCTAATCAAGCTTGTATATAATGAGTCCGTCTCAGCTAAATCAAACCATTTGATCAGAGATCTACACCGAATTCCATACAATACCTCAAATGAGGCCATCTGGATACTAGAATGAGAACTATTGTTGTAGGCAAACTCTACTAAGGATAAATGTTGATCCCATCTAGCACCAAAATCAATCAAAAAAGCTCTTAGCATATCCTACAACACCTAAATCATCCGCATAGACTCACCATCCGTTTGAGGATGAAAATTTGTACTCATATCTAGTTGAGTACCCAAACCATAGTGCAATGCCTTTCAGAAATGGAAAGTGAACAAGAAACCTCAATTAGAGACAATAAAAATGGGGACTCCATGCAGTCGCACAATTTGACTGATATAAAGCTCAGCTAACTTCTATGTCCTATACTTCACCTGAACTGGGATGAAATAGAAGGACTTGATCCAACTTATCAACAACCACCCAAATTGAGTCATAACCACCCATGGTGGTAGGTAGTCCCACAACGATGTCCATAGTGATATGTTCCTACTTCAATGTAAGAATATACATCCTCTGAGATATACCTCCAGGTCGGTGGTTCTAACACTTGACATGTTGGCAAGTCAAACACTTCGAAACAAAGTCTGCAATATCCCTCTTCATAACACAACACCAATAGTGCTGCTTAATATCATGAAAAATCTTTGTCGGCCTCGAATGGATGGAATATTGACCCGAATTGATGGAATATTGAAAACAATGGGCCTCCTTAAGAATCAATCTATTCAGATCGCCCACCTTGGGCACACAGATCCTTCCCCCAATCCTAAAGACACCCTCAAAATCAAGGGTAACCCTCTTAACTTCCTCTCTCATCACTTTGTCTCGAATGAGACATAACTTCTCGTTATCAAATTGACGCTCACGAATCTGAACAACTAAGAAAGAACGAGCCTTAATGAAAGCAATCAAACCACCTGTCTCCTCAGAAATATGTAATCGGATGAGATTGTTGGCTAACATATGAACATCTATAGCCAATTATATCTCATCCACACTAAAGTGGCAAGACTCTCCATGGTAGAAGTCTTCTAAAAGTATCGTCCACCATATTAGCCTTCCCTGGATAATAAAAGATTATGATTTCTTAGTCCTTCAGTAGCTCAAGTCATCTACGTTTCCTTAATTCAGATCCCTCTAACTGAAGATATACTGAAGACTCTAATGATCTGTGAAGACCTCACAATGAATCGCATACATATAATGTCTCCACAGCTTAAGCATAAACACTATGGCTGCCAACCCTAAATTATGGGTAGGGTAGTTCCTATCGTGGGTATTCAACTGTCTAGAAGCATAGGTGATCACCTTACCCTTCTACATCAGCACACCACCTAATCCGACCTAGAAACATCATAATAAATAATGAAGTCCACACCCTCATCGGGTAAAGTCAAAACATGAGCTGAAGTCAATAAGGTCTTAAGCTTTTGAAAGCTCTTCTCACACTCATCAAACTACAGGAAATTCACATTATGTCGAGTCAATCTTGTCAAAAAGATGCAATAGTGAAGAAGATCTGAACAAATCATCGATAATAGCCCACAAGTCCCATGAAACTCCAGATCTCAGTAACTGACGTAGGTCTGGTCTAACCCCTCACTGCCTCAATCTTTGTTGGATCTACTCGAATACCCTCCTTGGGAACCTCGCGTCTCAAAAATGCCATAGAATTAAGTCAAAACTCACACTTTGAAAACTTGGCATAAAACTTCTCTTCCCTCAATCTCTAGAGTACAATCCTCAAATGTCGATCGTGATCCTCCTCATTCTTGGAGTACACTAAGATATCATCAGTGAACAATATCACAAAAGAATACATATAAGGTCGGAACACCTCATTCATCAACTCCATGAATGTTGCATGGGCGTTAATAAAATCAAAAGACATCACAAGAAACTCATAGTGCCCATAACGAGTTCTAAAAGATTTCTTAGGGATATTTGATTCCCTATTCTTCAGCTGGTGATACCCGGACCTCAAATCAATCTTAGAAAATAGAGATGCACCCTGAATCTAATCAAAATAATAATCAATATGAGGAAGAAGATACTTGTTCTTCACAGTCACTTGATCAACTGTCGATAATCAATACACATCCTCAGAGATCTATCCTTCTTCCTAACAAACAACACATGACCACCCATGGAGAAACATTAAGTGAATAAACCCCTTACTCAACAAATCATATAACTGATCATTTAATTCCTTCAACTCAGCTGGAGTCATATGATAAAGAGGAATGGATATGGGCTTGGTGCCCGACTCCAATTCAATAGCAAAGTCAATATCCCTGTTGGGAGGAATACTTAAAAGGTCAATAGGAAACACATGTGAAAACTCTCGAACCACAGGAACAGAATCCATGGGAGGTGGCTCAACACTAGTATCCTGAATGAAGGTCAAATAGGTCAAACGACATCTATCAACAATACTCTGAGCTCAATAGAAAGAGATAACTTTTCTAGGGTAGTAACCACTAACACCTATCCACTCAACTTTCTGGACACCGACATCGCTAAAGTCATAGTCTTATCATAATAATCAAGAATAGTATGATGCAGAGAAAATCAATCCATACCTAAGATAATATCAAGGTCTACCATCCCCAGAATGATCAAGTTTACCCAAGTATCATACTCAGCCAAAGAAACAAGAAATGATCAATACACTTGATCCACCACTAAGGACTCACCCACTGGTGTAGAAACATGAATAGGCACATGCATGCAGTCAGACATCATATCAAATCCATCAACAAAATATGTAGACACATATGAGAAGGTAGACCCTGAATCAAACAATATAGACGTCGGTCGATGGAAAACTAGGACGATACATGTGATCACAACATCAAAAGTTTCTATCTCATGCCTCATTGGAAAAGCATAACACTGACCCTCACATTCACCTGCAGCTTAAGTATAACCTCTAACTTCACCCTGCGGAGCTGGAGCACCCCTACCAAAAGTCATGCCACCTCTATCGGGTTGACCTCTTCCTCGACCCATGGACGGAGTTAATGAATCTCTAATTGAAGCAGCTGAATAAGAACAATGAGATCTTAAATGAGTCTGTAGAGGACATTGTCACTTCAAATGACCAGGATCCCCACAAGTAAAACAAGACCTCGGCACAAATAACTGATGTTGTGAACCAGACAAACTGTCATGGCCACCTTGGCCAGAACCATAAGATCCTCGAGTTGACTGCCCAACCTCAACAGCTAGCATAGATGCATGAACCGACCCATGATGCTGAAAGAATATACTACCTCTATGAGAACCTCTACCTCTAAATGAAGCACCTAAATATTGACCAGATGATCATGCCCTCTTGGGATCCCCAAACTCCTCTAAAACCAATAAATCTGCCTCATTAGCGGTGCTGACAATGGACTAGAAGGAAGCCCCGTCTCTAGATGCTCTGAACACATAGGATCTAATGGAGAAAGTCAAGACTCTCAAAATAAAATGAACTCTCTCTGCCTCATCAGGAATAATAGTCATAGCATGCCTAGAAAGCTCACAAAAATGTGCCTCATACTCGGTCACAGATAAATATTCCTGAGTCAAGCTTTCAAACCTCAATCGACTCTCCTTTCCCACACTCCAAGGAATGAAGAGGTCCAGAAAAGCCTTAGAGAACACATCCCACTCTACCGGGGTAAATACAACTGGTTTAGACCTTACAAAAATCCTCCACCAGTCTCTAGCACATCTATGAAGATGAAGTGTAACAAATCGGACACCACGATCATCCACCATACTCATTGCCCCAAAAATTTCATGGCACAAAGTCAACAACTCATGAGCATCCTCACTCTTACCATCCTGAAACTTAGGTGGTTTCATCTTCTGAAACCTCTCATAACATTGTTGATCACCTGCTGTCAGAATAACCTCAGGAGTAATATGTGCACCAACAGCCGGTGCAAGAACCACTAGTGGCTGGCCCACCTGATCATGAATACTTAGAGTCTACTACTGACCTGGGATCTACGCCCCTACCTAAGCGCCCTGTGGCGTACCTGTCGCACTACCCTAAGAGAGATTCTCCAACACACCTAGCATCCTCAACAAAGTTTTCTAAAACAAAATAGCTCCAAACTCGGGAGAAACCTAGTCCTCATCAATATAAACATGTGGCTTAGGGGAAATCTTTCTAGCTCTGCCTCTAGTTGGTGCCGCTTCACGAGCATGACCTCTAACTGGTGCTACCCTATGAGCACGACATCTAGCTCGGGCCCTACCTATACCCTTAGTTGGGGTCTCAACAACAACCTTGGGGACAACCTCCCCTCTACAAATGGAAACAAAAGCTCTTGTCCTCTGTATTTTCTAAAATAACACGCAACAACTCATCACTAGTAAAGGTAACCACACGATAAGAAAGAATGAATTAAGAGGAAGTTTTCTAACATTGTTCATAGCCTCTCAACATAAGCACAGACGTCTCCATACTGATACTCAAAACTCTACTTAGACTTGGTTTTTACACACGTGACACCTATAAATCTGGCTCTGATACATTTGTCACAATCCAAAAATGGGCGTGATGACACTTGTTTGTTCCCACCAAGACAAGTCAGCCTCAACCCAACAAAAAATACAAGAAACGCGAAAATAAATAAAACAAGAACAAGATAAAGCAAAAAACTTATTTTTTCTATTAAAACCCCAAAACTATAGTTGTCACGTGTACAAGCCTCTATTATCAAAATTGTAGTATTGAATAATTAAATAATCCCAAAGTATTTATTTCTCAAAAATAACAAAAAATAAAATAAAGGAGCAAGAGAAACCGACGAAATGACAAACAACTACCTCTCAAAATCCTTGATAAGCCTCAAAATTATGAAGAAGAAGAAGAAGAAGATCGGGGGGGGGGGGGAGGGGGGAGGGCTTGGAACCTACACAACTATAGAAGCAAGGAGTGAATACCTGTAACATCTCGCTAATTGAAAGAACTAGAAAGGGATAGAATTAGAAAGAGTCAATTTTTGGAAAGAATGAAAAAATTTGGAAAATGGGTTAAGTTATGTTAAGTATGGTTTTCGATCAACTTCAAACGACCATAGCTCCTAGCTAAATATGATTTAGGCGTGCTTCCAGATACCGTAACAAATACCATTGAATTATATTTCCAACATCGCCAAGTTTACGCAATTCCGAGATTGTATGAGTGAAAAATACCCTTTGGAAGTTGGACTGTTTGGATAAGGAAAGTCCAATCCAGATTTTGGAAGGTTGTTTTGGTCTTTTCTATATCCTATTATTTTAATTTCATTTTTGGTAATTACTTAGGGGTATAAATTGAAGTTGGTCATTTTGGAATTTGAGTTAGGGTTTTGAGAGAAGAGAAAAGAAGAAGAGAAAGGAGAAGAGAAGGCAAGGAATCGTTAATTGTAAAGCTAAGGTCGTGGATTTCATCAAGGGGAGATCCCTTCGTGGTATGTGAGACTTTCATAGTGTTGGGTTCATTCACCCACACGCCAACCATGTTTAGTTCAGTGAAATTCGTTCTGAAAAGGTTGAAAGTTTGATGTTCTTGATGTGTATTCTTGAATTTGATGTCGTTCTTGAATTGGGCTGATATTGAGAAGTTTTTGAGATCTTTACGTCGAGTTTTAGAGGTTCTTTGAGTTGGGTTCTTGGGTACAAACGTTGAGTATCTGAATCTAAAGAGAATTTGAGAAACATAGTCGAGTTTAGGTGAATTGGGACTGGAAAACGAAGAAGGAAAAAGACGGGTAAATCTGGGCAGTGGGGCCGCGTCGCGGACCTGCCCCTCAGATTCGAGAAAAAGCTCTTCTCGTCGCGGAGCGGTCATGAACCGTTCTGCCTCAAAATTTATTTTTGCGAACAAAAATTTAAATAAATCTCCACGTCGCGGACCAACTTTCTGGCGGTGATTTCTTGATCTTTTCTCATGTTTAGCTATCTAAAATCATTCTAAACATCATGAGATCTTTCCTATCACAAATCACACTCCTTGAATCCATAATTCAATCCAAAGAAAGTTAAGAGTCAAGTCAAGAGAAGTTCATAGAGTCTTCCAAAAGTCTTTTACAATGTTTTAACTTTGTTTTAAGACTTAAGTTTTAAGTTGATTAAAGAGTAAAGATTGAAGTCATTTCTTCAAAAGAGTATATAGGGACTATGTATTCCCAAATAGTAAATGTTATCACATTTAAACAAGAAAGTAAACTGAGATTTCCAAAAGATCCTTTGAGCTAGTTTTCAGTAAAGAGTAAGAGTAAAGTTCATTTTTCAAAGATTATACAGGAACTAAGTATTCCCAAGAGTTTAAAATGTTTTCACATTTGAACAAGAAACGGAAACTGAGATTTCCAATAGAGTTTTTAAGCTAAGTTTTTGAGTAATTATCCCAAACCAAAGAAAGAGTTTTGTTTTTACAAACATATGAGCTAAGTATATTTTGGGAGTAATATTGAGCACCGATATGGGGATGAGTTTGAGTTCAGATAATTCAAAGTCTCCATAAACTATGTAGTCATAACGGATAGTAAAAGATCATCATTTTTAGATGACTCCTTAAGTGCTTTTTTGCATAGACTAGTAGATCCACTTAGTTAAGACGTTCTATATGACGACAAAGTCTAGGACAGTTCTGGCAGCGTGGGTAAGACGTTGTGTCACCACTTAGGCTCATAATGGTGGTTACCGGTTAGGAAAACTCCCACAGAAAATTATATTACTTTATTATATGAGCAAGTTGAGTTGTTATTGAATTTCCTTAACAAACTGAGTTGCTTTCTACTGTTTTAAAAGCTTTCCATATATTGCATGTGTATTGTTGCTTTATATTGAGTTAAGTTATTCAGGAGTTGAGTAAAGCCAATGTAAGTGTTTCTTTCAGATTCTTTTCAAGCTTAAGTTATGTTTAGCATTCCAACTCGCATACTCGTACATTCAATGTACTGATGTCAGTTGGCCTACATCTTATGATGCAGACGCAGGTAACCAGGATCAACATCATCGCCTCGTTGATCCAGTTAAGCACTCATAGTCAGTTGGTGAGCCTCCTAGCTTTCCAGAGGATCCTTTTATTGCTTTTAGTATTTTAGTTCATTAGGACGTCGTGGGTCTTATCCCGACGTCCATCTCAGCTGTTTAGAGGCTTCATAGATAGAGTTAGTTGATGTTAGTTCATGAGTCTTTACTTTTCCTTTTCAGTTAAGTTGAAACTTGAGTTGCCACTTTGGCAGTGAATGTTATTATAATACATTATAAGTTATATTTTGTGCAGTTCAGTTTACTTATTTTAAAAGTATTTATCTTGAGTAAAGTCTTCCGCTAAGTAAGTAAGATAAACCAAGGGTTTGCTTGGGGCCAGCAATGGTTCTCGAGTGTCGGGTGTAGGCTCGGGGCGTGACAATACCAATAACACAGTACCCAACAAGCAACCTACTAAACAAGCATCTAGCTAGAAATTGAAACCTCTTACATCCCAACCGAACCTTTCTACAATACATAGATTATAAGGCTCAATAATTATAGTTCAACGGTCACGACTCAATAACCAACTTGAATCAAGTAAGTCAAACTCAATGTCAAGTAGATCATTCACACGCAACAAGTACATCAATCAAAATTAACAATTATGTCACAAATAAGCTTCAAAATGCATCAAATCATAATACTCAATCTCTCGTCGGAAATGACCTCGAATAACAAACACTTGCTAGAAATGACCTCGACATCATAAACACTTACCGTCAATGACCTTGGCATCATAAATACTTGTCAGAAATGACTTGGCCATCATAAACACTTACCGGCAATGACCTTGGCATCATAAATCTCACATGTCTCATCACGGTGTTCAACAATCAATGTCCACAAGTAATATCACACCACATGAAAGAGACAATAAATCATGCGATTCAATTCCACATTTATGCCATCAAGAATTTCATCAATCAATCAATAAGGATCATAACAAGACAATTCACATCATTATGATCATCACAAGGCCTTTTTAGTTCAACCTTTTTTTATTCATTAAGATTTATCAAGTGGATAATTAACCTTTCACCTCATTCACATTACTCCCAACACATAAACAACGAAGGAAATACATGAATTTTACTAGAGTACAAGGTCTAGGAGATCACTTGCCTTAAATCAATCAATTAATCACTCCAATATTTGAGTCTTCTCCTTCTGATCAATGTTCAAACCCACACAATCTAAAACAATCAAATATTCACAATAAATTTCTAGAAACAACAATACCCACATCAATTTCTTTGAAAATTGGGTCATTCAACACAAAACTCAATTTTGAAAATAAGGTATGAATCCAAAATTTAATACTTGAAGATATTACTCAAGGCCTTGGGAACTCGATGGTGAAACCCATTTTTAAAAATGACTTAAAATCAGTCACAATCACTATTTTACCAAGTTCTTGGGTTTTTGAAGTTAACCTCAAATTTCTCATTTCCAAAGCTTGATTTGAACACTTAAGTCCATAAATAATAATGGGTAATAGAAGATTTAGAGTTAAGAATTATTACCCAAAAGTTTTTCCTCAAAACCTGGTTCAAATCATTACCCCAAAGCTTCCAAAACTCAAAAATATTGAAATGGAGTTAAAGCCCCGATTTTCGAATACATTCGACCCAGGTCTCAAATACTCGCCGCAATCGCGACCCAGAGCCATGCAATCGCGATGAGTAAAATAGTCAACTCATTTAAGTTGACCATCGTGATCACGGAAAGACCCACGCGGTCACGATGCACGTCAATTTAAAGCTACATGATCGCGATGACCAAAATGGTCCTGCACTAGAACCAAAAACTAGCAAAACAAACAAGGCATAAAATCTTCTGAATATACCCTCAGGATTCGTTAGGAACCCCGTATACACAAACCACACATGCAGTTGTTCTTACCCCGTATACTCCTCAAATTTTATTTATTAGTTGACTTTACCCTTACCGTTAAAAAAAATTATTCTTACCCTCGACGTCTACAAACTTATCACTCGTACCCTCAATTAGATGGAAAGCCCCAAATAAACTGAAATTATCCAATTTTGATTAAAATGACCCAATTTTTTCTTTTAATCCGACCTGACCCGACCCACTAAACCAAATAAATTCATACTAAATTAAAAACTCAAACCCCTCTATCTAATCTTCTTGATCTCCTTCCACCATTGAAACACTTGATGATGAAATTGCCGAAGGCACTTTGCTCAATTTTTTTAAGAACAATTTCACCATTTCATTTTTAACAGGGGAATTGATAAAAGAAAATGCATCACCAATATATAAAGTGTCTGATACTGTCACATTGGAATAACCCGAATTGAAAGTCATCTTAAAAAGACACAACCGAGAAAGGAACAGAACAAAACTTATGTAGTTCTCTAAAGATCATCAAAGATAAAATTACCCTGCTTGAATATTGAGTTTTAACAAGAAAATGAAAAACTAAATGATCATTTCAACATTCGATTTCAAAGTTGAAACAACCACTAAGTCTAAGATGGCACGAATCTAAGAAAAGCTTAAACTAGTAGGTGCACCGCCACCAAAACCTCCATATCCACGACCAAATCCAGGTCTTCCACCAGAACCCCTGAAAGCAAGCTGGTAGTTAGTTGGAGCTCCACCCTTCTCACCTCTAAACTCATCAGGTGGACCTCTAGGTCAAACACAGTAAGCATCCATGTCACCAAACCTTGTCCTATCACCATCAAACCTTGGTGGTCCAGGTGGACAATCGCCTAGAAGGCCACCTATGGGACGACCAAGGGATTTAGCAGATTTTTTTCAAGGTAACAAGGACAATTTCTGAAGAGAGGGTTAAGATAAGTCTTGAGGAACTCTGTACTTGGAGATCACTCTATGGTTCTTCTCTGCAATAATCATGGCTGCTTGAAGAAGATTACAAAGTTGTGAGAGAAATCACATTGTTGCCTCCGGCGATTTCAGCAACAAAGTGGTTCAGTGGTGGAAGTAGCATGGTGTTTCAACAAAGGTAGAGATAAAAAAGATTAGAGAGATGGATTTGGGGTTTTAATTTGGTATGAATTTATTTGGTTTAGTGGGTCGGTTTTGGAATAAAAGAGAAATCGGGTCATTTTAATCAAAATTGGATAATTTTAGTTGATTTGGGGCTTTCCATCCAATTGAGGGATACGAGTGATAAGTTTGTAGACGGCGAGGGTAAGAAACTTCATTTTGACGATAAGGGTAAGGTAAACTAATAAATGATAGTTAGGGGTATTTTTTACCCTTTTCCTTAGAAGATTATAGTTAAAAATTGTTTCCAGAAATTTTCCTCAAAAACCTGATTCAAATCGCCACCCTAAAGCTCTCAAAACTAAAAAATGGTGAAATGGGGTTGAAACCCCAATTTTGGAAAACATTCTACCCAGATCTCAAATGCTCATCATAAAGTCACACAATCATGATGAGTAAAGCAGTCAACTCATTTAAGTTGACAGTCATGATCGCGAAAAGACCCACGCGATCGGGATGCACCTCAATTTAATGCTAAGTGATTGTGATGAGGGAGCCTCATGATCACGATGATCAAAATAGTCATGCACCAGAATCAGAAACCAACAAAACAGATAAGGCATAAAATCTTTCAAAAATACCCTCAAAATTCGTTCGGATCCCCGTATACACAACCAACATATGCAAATCAATTATACTAGAGGATTCGGACTCAATGAAATTGTCAAAACATGAATTTGAGGTCTCCTTGACCTGATATCCATAAAAAAAACTCAAGAAACCAATGCCTAAAAAACTAAAACAAGCTCGGGACCTCTCAAAAATCAACCAAGACCTCACCTAGGCCTAAAATCATCCCCCAAATCTGACGGAACTCTTGGAATTTTGATCCGAGCATCCGAACCATGAATATTAAAAAAGTCAACCCTAAGGCAAAATTTCTACCATTTCACAACTTAGAACCTCAAATCGTCAAAAAGACTTCGATCTTATAATCGACAACTCTTACTAGTCAGATTTCACATTTTGGGACTAATAGAATTGTCAGAATTCTATTCCAACGCTCGAAACTCTAAAAGAGTCTGAAAACCACTTTCTTAACAATATAGACCTTTTAATTCAAAACTTACAAAATTCTCAACTTTAAATTCAAAGTTCAAACCCAACTTTCAAAACTCAATCATAAAAGACTTGGGGTCGATATCAGGAGGAGAAAAATGGTAATTTCATGAAAATATCTAAAAATGATCAACCGAGTCATTATAGCCCGTTATGGATAAAACACATTTTATCAAAAAATTCCTCATTTCAACCATTCAATTTAATTAGCGGTGATCAAGTGATCCTAATCATCCTACCACACCTTCCCCATGGTTCTAATACAATGATGCTAAATGAAAAAGACAGAACTCATCACTGGTAGTGCCCGACTCAGCATTTTACATAAGTGGGTTCAATTAATAAATAGAGATCGATAGTAATAATCAATAGTGTAGCCAGCGTCGAGCACAACCAATGATTGCCTCCATTACCTTTTTATTTGTTTATTTTTACAATTAATAATGTAACCTCTCTTTTTTTACAACTCAAAACCTTTTTTATTAAATAAAGGAGAGAAATTATTTTTTTACAAAGAACCTCTTTACATTTATTTTAACTAAATCAAAAGTAAATTAACAAACTATATATAATTTCAATGAAAATAATTTCATATTTTAGTTAAAAATCTATGAAATAGAGTACCAAAATTCAATTACCAAAATATAATTTTTTGTTGAAGTAATAAGATTATAGAAATTTATTGAATTTAAATGATTAAAAAACAAATTATACAAGGTGAAATAGAAAAAAGAAACAAAATATTAATATACTCCTAGTAAATTTATGAGCTAGCATATTAAACATGGTTACATAATATTTTCGAATTTCTAAAAGCAGCATGTTAATTTATATTGAACCAAAAGTAGCAAAACCAACTAATTAATAGTTTAATACTGAATCAAAAGTAGCAAAAAAATATGAAATGCTATAGGAGAGAATCAAACCCGCGCATTAGGCGTGAATTTGAACCCCTAGACTGCTGCTCCAAAGCAAAGCTTTATGTTATGTGTGGGTTCAAGTTATTGAATATATAAAATATGTCAAAATAATTTTCCGTACATATACAATAAATTTTGGAACGAAGTGAGTTCAACTGAACCCGCTTGCAATCACGTAGGTCCGTCCCTGAATTCACTGGTCATGTAAAGTTGACATCAATTGTCACTTAAACACTTTGCACCTTAATTAGGGTTTAGTCATCCTAAACACTTAGTGTTGGGTTTCGATATGTCATTTTGACATTTTTGGCCTACATGGTTATAGTAAGTGTATTACATTCGTTGACCGTGTGTGAAAGACTTATTTAGCTAATTTTAAATTATTTTTTTCTTTTTCTTTCCCGTTTTTCAACTATCATTTTCTCAAACTTATACTTCATCCATGGTGAATGAAAGTAGTTACAACAAAATGATGAAAACGATGGACAATGTTTTAGAAATTTAGGAATAGAACCATTTTAAGATCTAAAAATTGAAATATTAATGAGAATCTTTCATGAAAGAATTTAATATTTACAGGAGAGTGAATTTGTTTTTTGATGGATTCTTGAGCTACTTATTAGGCTAAGAAGAAAGAAGAAAGTGATAGTAAACTTTTTGTAAAGAAAAATATCAATAGGAGTGTTTTTTATGGTAGTCTACAAATATATAGAGGGTTTGGTGAACACAAAGGGGGTGAAGTTGTTCTTACAAAGGGGTATAGGGTATTCTGGAGGATACATTCAAAAGGGGTAGGGTGCTTCTACAATTTATTTTTTAAAATTAGTTAAATACTATTTTTTTTATAATTTCTTTGGACAAAAATATTACGTGTCATTGATTCATTGGTCACTTTTTATTTTTACTCAATTCATTATTGAATTTTTTTTTAGGAAAAATTGGTAAATATCGTCGTTTAATTCGTCACTTTACACGTTATTCACAAGTGTAACACACACATATTATATATTTTGATTAATTATAAAAATGTGTCAAAATGACATAGTGAAGCTCGATATGAGGTGTTTAAAGTGAAAACACTCTAATTAAGTTGTCTAAGCAAAAGTTTGTATCAATTTTAAATGGTCACCGATAGATTCCGCTAATGAAAAATAACAATCTAATGAAGGACATGTTATAAGAAGAAAACTATCCAGGAATACAATTGTCATTTAATTTGTAAAGACACGATAGCTCGTTCTCATATCGATTAATATCATAATTTCAAGTGAAATTAAAATATGCTTGAAGATTAAAAAAAAAAATCAATTGAGATAGGTTATTTATAATCTTTTTTTTTTCCAACAGTTATTTATTACTTAATTAGGGATAGATAGGTTGATTTGATGTGTAACTTGTTGGTTTGAGCTGATCAACAGTAGTACGCATATATTCTCAAATATCAATAACTTTTGTACAAAATTTATATTTATACTAAGATTCCATTAAATGCTGAAATAGATAAGATGGAAACCCAATAAAGAAAAGTTGGTAGTTCCATGGTAAGATCTTAGTATACTTTATTTCGTGGATGCAAGCTCTTTGCTATTCATTTTTTTTTAATTAAACGAATACATTATATTATATTAGAATACTAAGACATTACGGGGTCGTTTGGTACAAAGATTAATAACGCATGGATTAGCAATGCACGGATTAGTAGTGCAGGGATTAGCAATGCAGAGTTTATTTTTATCAAGTATTCAGAAGGAGGATTATTTTCATCCTTCTTTTTTTCTTTTTAATTTTCTTTCCTTTCATATGTTATATGTATTGCATTATGTGTAACGATTTCTCTTAATGCTTTTAATCGTTTTCATGATTCTCTTCTTACAAAATGGAGCATAAAATTCACTATGTGAGTTTGAGGCAAGTTTTCTAAAACTCAAGGAGTTGCTTACCACCGCTCATATTCTGACTCTTCCAATTGAGGTCAGTGGGTTTACTGTATATTGTGACGCATCCGACATTGTTTTGGATTGTGTTTTGATGCAACATGGTCGTGTTATAGCATATGCATCGAGGTAGCTTAAGGTGCACGAGTGCAACTATCTCACGCATGATTTGAAGTTGGCGGTGGTAGTTTTCACACTTAAAATTTGGAGGCACTACTTGTATGACGTTCATTGTGAGATCTTTACAAATCGCATGAGTTTTCAGTACATTCTAAGCCAAAAAGACCTTAATTCGAGACAACATTGGTAGATTGAGCTTCTGAAGGACTATGACATATCTATTCGGTATCATCGGGCAAGGCAAAAATGGTGGTAGACGCCTTGAGCGGAAATGTGATGAGTATGGAGAGTCTAGCCTTCATAGAGCCCTTTGGCGTTAGACATCCAATCCTTAGCCAACAGGTTGGTTTGGCTTGATATATCTGAACCCAATCGAGTTTTAGCTTGTATTGAGGCTCGCTACACCCTATTGGAGAAGATTCGTGGCCGGTAGTTCGAGGATCAGGGTTTGGTGGTCATCCGTGATCAAGTTTTGAGTGGTGATGCTAGAGAGTAGGCAACCTTAGACTCTGAGGGTGATTTGAGATTTGGCGGTCGTATTTGTGTTCCTAGAGTTGAGGATTGATTCAGATGGTACTTTAGGAGGCCCATAGCTCCATGTAGTTTATTCACCTTAGGCATACCCAAGATGCATAGAGATCTAATGCAGCATTACTGGTGGAGTGATATGAAGAGGGATAAATATAGTAGACTATGTAGCTCATTGCATGTGTTGCCAGCAGGTGAAGGCCAAGCACCTGAGACCTGGTGGTGAGTTTAAGAGATTACCCATTCCTGAGTGGAAATGAGAGCGGATCACTATGGACTTCATTAAGAACTTGACACAAATTAAACTTCTCGAGCTGATGATAACATTTAAGTCATCGTGGATCGATTGACCAAGTCGGTTCATTTCTTGTCCTTTCAATTTTCCTTCGGTGCTGAGAAGTTTACCCGTATCTATATTTGAGAGACGGTTTATCTCCATGGGTCTTGGTGTATATTATTTGACAGAGGTTCGTCGTTCACTTCTAGCTTCTTAAGGGCATTGTAAGAGGAGTTGGGTACTCAGGTTGATCTTTGCATAGCATTTCACATGCAGATCGATGGCAGTCAGAGAGGACTGTTTAGGTATTGGAGGATATGCGTCGAGCCTATGTGTTGAATTTCAGAGGTTAGTGGAATTAATTCTTGGATTTGGTGTAGTTTTCTTAAACAACAACTACCATTCAGAGTATTTAGATGGCCCAAATTGAGGCATTGTATGATAGGTGTTGTCGATCTCTACTTGGTTGGTTTTAGGCTTCAGAGCCTAGGCCACGTGGTATAGACTTTCTTCAGGATGTTTTGGCCCGAGTTCATGTGATTTAGGATAGGCTACGAGAGGCTCAAAGCAGGCAGAAGAGTTATGTTGACTGCATGCATTGTCCTTTAAGTTTTTGGTATTGGTGTTGGTGTTGATGATTTGGTTTTCCTCTGAGTGTCGTCGCTCTTGAATGGCGTGATGAAAATTTGGGAGGTGGGGCAAGCTTAGCCCCAGATATGTTGACCTTTTTAGATTCTTCGAGCACTTGGAGACGTTGCCTATGAGTTGGCTTTGTCACCTACCTATTTGGTTGTGCATAGTGTTTTCATGTGTCGATGATTCATCGATATGTTTTCTATGAGTCTCATGTGTTGTATATATCAGTCCAGTTGGATAACCGTTTGACCTTCATGGAGGAGCAGTTGTTATTTTGATTAGGGATTTGAAACGGTTGCACTCGAGAGATATTCCTATGGTTAAGGTCCGGTGAAGGCACCGTCCATTCAAGGACCTAGAATACCGAGCATAACTTGCGAGCCCAATATCCCTACTTGTTTGAGGCTTTAGGTACTTCTTGTCTCTTTACTTTTGAGGATTAAAGTCATTTTAGTAGTGGATCTTGTAATGACTCTTTAGGTCATTTTCTCCATTTTTTGGATTTTCGATGTTAAAATTTTTCTATTGCGATCTCAATTCATTTATGAGTTGCAGGGACTAATAGTTCGGTCATTGGATCGTTCGTTTGTTTTTTATGCAAGTTTTTATGTTTTGGAGTTTTTGAAGTTTGAATAGGTTACTTCGATCAAAACTTCAGTCAAACGACCTCATAATGCAATTTTGATGGTTCAGCTAGTTCCAGAACGTCGAGTTTGGTCTATATGGAACTTTGGTTAAGGTCCTGAGGCCTTTAGACTTATCTCGAGCAACTTTGTGGCTTATGTTTAAATGAAGCCTTAAGTGTGGGACCCGCTTTTTTGAGACAATCTCTGATGGAAGCTTCGACATCTCTGTTGAGTTTGAAATGTAATTTGATGGGGGGTAGCATAGTTTACTTTTGTGCAAGGGGTTCTAAACAAACCCCTAGCCTTCGTCGGGGCATTTTGCCAACTCCAATTTGAGCTAGTTCAACCTTTGCTAGCGCATCATAGTATGTGCTTCACATTTATGAGTCCTAATCCACGTTCGTAGAAGTCCATGAAATGGACCACTGCATTTGTGGGCTCGACTCTGCGTTCTCGAAGAGTTGGGACCCCGACCGATGTGATCACGAATAAGGTCCTGCAATCACGGACAAGGTTCCACATTCGTGGATAAGGGTCACCGTTGACCCAATCAAGTTTTACCTCCACGTTCCGGCTCTGGATCCCGCGTTCGTGGAGGCCAATTATCTTGACAATTATATATTGCTCATTTTTTGTCTTGTTCCACATATATTTCCTCCATAGAAACTGATTAAGAGCTCGGTGTTGAAGAGAACCAGTGTATATTTTTGGATTCTAGTTGTGGATTGTGTTGGAACATTGCTAGGCTCGTTGTTCACACGTTTAATCCATAAGTTTCCTTCAAATTTTCCCTTTTGGATCTTTAATTGTGAATTTTCAAACTTTTGGTGCATGAATTATTTTGGGGCATGTTCGAGCTTGGTTTGTGCTCATTTTCGGGACACAAGTTACTTGAGAGGTTGGGATTCATTGACGGAGTCAATTTCGAGATTCCTTGAGTGGGTTCCACAATGCCTTTTTGGCTCATTTTTGTAATTTGGGTGTGAAAATGATCGTATTGACACCAAAATCACTGTTTTGATATTGTGGTATCATTCAGGGGTGACTTGGAAGGAAAAAGTTCCAACTTAGAGGCGTGGAGCGTGTGTTTGACTTTGAAGTA
This sequence comes from Solanum chiquidenum, assembly GCA_029582725.1. Classification (NCBI taxonomy): domain Eukaryota; kingdom Viridiplantae; phylum Streptophyta; class Magnoliopsida; order Solanales; family Solanaceae; genus Solanum; species Solanum chiquidenum. The sequence goes on from JAJOOS010019513.1 coordinate 26,002, forward strand.
GGCTACGACTTACTATAATTATATGAACGTTTGTTGATTGTTCTAGCATGATAATTTGATCAGTGTTGGGTTTGAATTTGTGTCTCCCAAACTTATGAGTGATAGTTTAAATGTGTTTCTCACACTCTCAATAGTTTAGCTATGAAACTAAAAAAATGGATAGTTTAAGTGTGTTTCTCAAACAAATGAGTGATAGTTTAGGTATGTCTCTCACATTTTCAATAATTTTGGTATGAAACTCAAAAGAGAAGAAGGTAGTTTTGGTGTGTTTCCGTTAATTGACTGATTTTTATATCATATAAAAGTAGGAAAATAGAAAGCCAAAGACCAAAACATTACTTGGTGAGGTGGTTTTCATTCGATCCAGTCCAATTATAACCTTTTCTATTTCAAAATACTTGTTATAAACGATACGAATTTTGATCAATATTTAAAATGTATTTTACATCATATTGATATGAAATAAAATCTAATATTTTTTGTATAAATTTTGAATATCCATATTTTAAGGGTGAATCATTTTCACCCCCAACTTTGCTTTTAAAAATGAGAAAAAACATGAAGTGACACCTGAAGTTGTCCCAAATTTTTAAAAAGACACATAAATTTTGCTGGCGTCCGATACTCCACAGAACATTTTTAAATCACAATTAATACACACTCTTTGCACAATATCTATATTCTCAAGCCTGCACGTGATTCTCACCCTAGTTAATAATATAATTACTTTTTTTTTAATCCCATTTAGTAAAGATCGGATTAAATTTTGACCCATTCATATTTTAATCCTGACCCACTCCATTTAACCCTAAACCCCTTTCAGATCTTCTCTCTCTCTGATCAAAACCCTAAAGCAATTCAATAGTCAAAAATTTACTTCGCACTGATGATTTCTTGAATTATGGAGTCAAAACGAAGAAGTGAAGGCTCACAGTTGATGACTTCTTGATTTGAATGTAAATTTTGGCAAAAAGGGTGTTCTTTTTATGTAGTAGTAATTTTTTTTAAAAATCATCTTTGTAGTGATTTGTTGTTATTTCATTCTTGTGCTATTTATTATTCATGTGTATATAATGTTAGTTTAGAACTGATTTTAGTTTGAATGTTTTTTCACTGATTTCGTGTTGAAATTTGTTTGCAATTGCATTTTCAGAATTTGCAAATTAGTTGATTTCATAACTTTTAAATAAAAAAAAAGTAATTGAAACTTGTTAAGCTAGATGAAAATTTCGTTGAGAATGGATTTTTTTTTTGGTCGTAGATGGAAAACTCTTCAACATCTATCAATGGAGAATTTGGAGAAGATGGGAAATTGGGTCTTTTAATAAAGAAGAAAATTTAAATTGACAGTGCCACGTGACATTTTTATACTTGTTTGGGGGTGTATTTTTACTCCTCCACGCGCCTATCAAACGTGAGAACACAATTGTTGTGACATTGGTCAAAGTGTTTATTTATTGTGATTTGAAATGGTTTCATGGGGTAATAGGACGCCCACAAACTTTAGGTATCTATTTGAAGATCTGAGACAATTTCATTTGTTACTTTATGTCTTTTATCTTTAAAAAATAAATTTCCCCCTCAATTTTGAACAATAATCAAACTCCCCCTTTATCCTATGTATTATCCATTTTACCCTTGTTATATCACATATATGTAATACTTCTTTATATTATACATAATTTATTTTTTTAACCAAGATATTTATTATTTTTTTCTTTAAGTTCATTAACATTATAAGCAGCATAATATTTTTATGAATTTGTCACAAAATTTAATATTATTTTTATGAGTGATATGCATTAATTGTGTGTATATGAATTTATGTGTCTATTTCTGTCTTTCTCCACTCTCTTACTCCATCAGTTTCATATTATTTTATCCTTCTTGATATGTCACCTTTCTTTTTTTTTTAATTTGAGGTGTATTTTACTAAACTAACATTATTAATAATTTTTTGAAACTTTAAACCTGACTACTACTTTATGCAGTTATTTAATACTAAGGGTAGAAATAAAAAATATTTAAAAATTCTTTTGATTTCATAATTGGACAAGTAAATTAAAACAACAATTTTTGGAACGAGAGGGTCAAGTAATATAAAGTCCAGGGTATTCTCTATTGTCTATATATATAAACATGTATTGATTAATAATGATGGAGTATTACATAAATTATAGTTTAAAATAATTTTAAATCTAAATAAATATAATCTTTAAAAATCTGATCTTAATTAAATTAATTATTTTATATTGCATTCATTGAAATATATTTGTATTGTTATTATCCTCTGTTGTTTTTACATGTATAAATAAATATTAGAGATTTAATTATTATTAAAAAGTTAATTTTCTCATTATGCTAACTTACTTCATATACCTAATTAATATCTTTCATTTTTCGTCCAAAAAGTAATATTTATGCTTTTATGAAAAATTTGTTACGTGAATTAAAAAAATGAAAATATGATGATTTTTAAAGAAGTAAAAAAAATTGATAATGAAAGAATATAATAGGCATTTTAAAAATTTAATTAGTATAAATGAAAGAGTTTGATTATTGTTTAAAGTAGATGAAAAGTTTGATTTTAAAAACAAAGTTAGAAAATAAAAATATTTTTCACCTAAATCTTAATTTAAAATATTAAATTAATTTAACTTTAAAAATTAATTAAATCGATTCTCTATGAAAGGAAAATATGAGGAACAATTTTGAAAGAGAGGGAGTAGCACAAGTACAACTCTTTCATATGGACACCGAGGGCCACCACACTGCGGCGGCATGCCGTCATAGACTTTTCGAATCCCAACAAAGCCTTAACGAATACTCGTTTCTCCGACCTCGAACCACCACTCTCTGCGCCAGTTTTGGAAGCCTTAACCAATTCCGGCTTCGAGTTCTGTACACCTGTTCAGGCCGTTACTATACCCTTACTCTGGAGTCTGCAGCTACAAGGATGTTACTGTCGATGCCGCTACTGGCTCTGGTAAAACCCTAGCCTTCGTCTTACCTCTGGTTGATATACTCCGTCGCTACTCCTCTAATCCCAAACCTCACAAGGTAAGCTCCCTTCTTCATTTCATCCATGTTAATATACTGTGTTTAGTCTCGTTATGATTGAATTGATACGTGCAACCATTTAGAGCAGTTTTAGGTGAACTTTGTTGGCTTCTATTGGAAATTAGATTGGGCTGTTTAGAGAGTTTAGATTTGTTAGATAGGCAGATTTTGGGTTCAGAAGCAAGGCTTTGCTGTAACATATTTATTACATACAGAGAACAGGAACTAAGACTGATTTAGTTCATAAAGAGCAGTGGATTTAGTATTCCCAATAAGAGGCCTGTCATCTGAATATAATCAAAATGCTGGAGAACTATAATGTTAAATATTTAGGGTCCTGTTATGAAGGATTTGTTGTGCTGACTGATATAAGGTGGAAGCAGATGCCATTGTGCTCATTTGTATCAAGTTTCATATTAGTTCAATAGAACATTCAAATTTGACTACAGAATGAGTTACTTACACAAATACATATTGTTGTGGGAATGAAAAGCCGCATGACAATGGCACTGTTATCCACTTCACATGTTTAGAGAAGTGGACAATATGCTGATTGACTATGTGAAAAATGAGTCACTTACTCATTGCTGTTTTAATAGACATCCATCTTTCCTGGTTAACCAGCAAGTTGGTTGATTTAGGGTGTTGCTCTCTTGGAATATCTCCAACTTAAGGGTTCTTAGGTATACCTGCTTGAACTTAATTCAGTAATATTGTCAGTTGGATGGTGCTATAAGATTAGTACTATTGGAGGTTGCTCTTCGATATTTTTATCCTGTCTTTCTTCAACTATAGAATGATAGTACTGATAGTTCTCGATGCCCCCACCGACCCCACCCCTACTTTTTTTCCCGATTAAATAAAACGATGTAACATGATGAGGAATGGTATAGTAGGAAGGAAAATTTGCATTCAACTCTCAACATAGTTACAACAGATAAATAATGTCCTCCAATCTTGTTGAAGATCGAATAAATTTGTAGACAGTGAAATTTTATTGATAAATTCATATTTAATTTTGGATTAATCCTTAAATTCATGATATGATGACCAAGTCAAATTGGTTAATAAAGTTTGGATTAATATTTAAGTTAAAATTATATAACTCATAGAAAGTCCAAATTACATTTGGCCAGTCTCTTAAGTTGACAAGACGAGCCGAACTTATGTTCTTCAAGCCCAAGGTCCTCTAAAATTACTTGAGGACAAAAATACCCCAAAACCCTAGCTCACAACTATATAAAGGGGTCTTCATAAGACCAAAAGAGAAGAAGAAGATAAATACATAGAAAAGTTGTGCTCTTCAGTAGTGATCCGCAAGTCTTTCCGCATTCAAATAATTCTTCGTCTTCAAGTTGTGAGCCGCAAGTTTCCATAACTCTGCGATTGTGACCAAAGCTTGGCTCCGCATTCATCGTGAAGTTTCAACAAGTATTTCATTGATTCATGAACAAAGTAAAACTCTTCAGTCGATGATCGTGAGGAGAAGAATCAGAGGATTACATATTTTTTCTTAGATTTTATAAAGATTGTAACATTCGAATATAAATTTTATTGTTTGCTTGCTATTTTCCTTTCTTGATTGTTATATTTCAGGAACGAAACTTAGTTGCTTACAAATTGACACTCCTAGTGGGACAATATTACCTCTCATCTCTTCTCTTAAAATAAAAATCAAAGTTCAAGAACACTGAGATGACTTCCAAAAAGGTCAACTCGAAATCCGCATCTGCTTTCGCAAAAACTGTTGGATCCAAATTCTCTCTTCAAAGTTTAATAAATATCAATATGGCCGCAATGAATATCAACTCCGAATCCAATGCTTTAGAGGATGTTGACTCCACAAATGGTTTGAAAATTGTTGGTCAAATTAGGAGTAAAGTCGTAATGCTGGGACAACAAGTGCATCAAGCATCCAAGTCATCTCATGTTCTCGGTTTATCTTCTCCAATCAAAAAAAATATCCTCTTCGTATGTGCTAGAACGAGGATGCAACATCTTTGAGGTGGTAGAAAAAACTTTGGAGTTGATCATGTGCCAAATAGTTGCTCTCCAAAACTAGGACATACCACCAAAATCTCTTTCTCGCCAAAGTCAAAACTACAGAGGAAGGATCACAATGTGATTCATCGCAAGCCACAATTTAGAGGAAAAATACAGTAAGTGTGATTTTCACCATGACCGTGGTTATAGAAGAAGATGCACTAAGTGGGGTTACTCACTGAAGCCGCAACTACAAAATAAGATGCACAGATGCACCAAGTGTCGTTTGTCGTTAAAGTCGCAACTGCAAAAGAAGATGCATCATGTGTGGTTCGTCATCAAAGTTGCATTTGCAAAAGAAAATGCACCAAATGTGGTTCGTCGCCACCCAATCCACAATTGCTAAAAAAAACACTAAGTGTGGTTCGTCGTCAAAGTCGCAACTACAAACGAAGATGCACCAAGTGGTTCCTCGCCAATTATGAATTACCCCTTACATTTTTTTGTCTGATATTGAGATTGTTTGCGGTCCATTGTAAACCTGCAAAAAAAGAAAGAGGTTATGTGTCTCATGGTGCCAATAACACGAATCTTCCAATTGGCATGATAAAACTTGTGACATATGTTCTCGCGCTCATCATGATGAATATGGTCCTATTAACTAAATTTTTGTGTAATCTGTCCATATAGATGATGACAAAAGTCTCAATTGCTACAGGCTTCAATATGCAGCTCTTTGGCGAAGATGTCACTAATATTAAAAAAGTTAATTTTGGCCAATCCATAAAGACTTTTGATTTTTGGATATGTTGTAGACTTTAAAAGTCTATTTTCTATAGAATCAAGTCGCTCTCCATTTAGACTCTCCTACGCCAAGATACAGAAGTTTTGGTGAGACTCCACAAATCTTTAAAAAAATAATGGCAAACCTGAAGACCAACTTCAAAAATCAGTTCTCGTCAATCCATGAGGGATTTCACCTTGATTTTTGTATATGTTGTAGATTTTGAAGTCTAGTTACTACAAAATCAAGTCTCTCGTGGTTAGACTGCATAAAGCTGTGAAAAAAAGAGACAGATGTGATAGCAAACTTCAAAAATTAATTCCCATCAATTGAGAAGGAATTTGACTTTGATTTTTGTATATGTTGTAGATCTGTGAGTTTAGTTTTTGAAAAATCAAACGGAATCATGATTTGAATGTTACTACAACAACATATAAATTTTCTACCACAGGTGTGCTGAGCTGAAAAAAAGTAACGAAAGTTATTATATATATATATATATATATAAGAGAAAATACATAAAAACACCCTCGAACTTGGCAGCAAAACTTACTTTAGCACCTTAACTTTACGAGTAATTCTTTACCCCCCTAAACTTATTTCAAGTGAATTTAATAGCACCTTACACATACAATACCAGTTTCATACTTATGGGTGAAATGCACGCGTGCCACTTAAGCGCCACCTCTATGCCACATCGATGACACGTCGGATAATTGAAAAAAAATACTTTTTCTTTATTTTTATTTCCCTACAGTTTAAAAAAAATATATTTTCACTGTTCACCCATCCTCATTATTTCATTTGGGTCAATTTCTTAACTTCTAAAATTCTAAAAATCAACCACCATGAAAATATGGATATTTATAGATGTCAAAACTACATAAATTTTGTTCCTACAAATTATGGAAAACTATGATTGGAACCAAATTATGGTTAGTTTCCATAGAAATCAAGTTATGGAAAATTCCATTAAAATCAAGTTATTAAAATTTCCATTGGAATAAAATTATGGAAAATTCCATTGGATTCAAATATAAAAAGTTTTGAAACAAACGTGTTCCTACAAATTATGGAAAAACTATAGTTGAAATCAAATTATGGTAAGTTTCCATTGGAACCAAATTATGGAAAATTTCCATTAGAATCAAATATGGAAAATTTTGAAAAACTTCATACGAAAAAATATATACTTGATGAATACTTCAAGCCTCGTCTTTTAAAGGATCGACATGTCGAGCACCGCAACAAGCCTCGACGAAGGGGACATTTGTAGACGGTGAAATTTTATTGAAATTCATATTAAATTTTGGATCAATCCTTAAATTCATAATATGTTGACCAAGTCAATTTGGTTAATAAAGTTGGATTAATATTTAAGTTAAAATTATATGACTTAAATAAAGTCCAAATTACATTTGGGCCAGTCTATTAAATTGACAAGATGAGCTCAACTCATGCTCTTCAAGCCCAAGGTCCTCTAAAATTACTTGAGGACAAAAACACCCCAAAACTCTAGCTCACAACTATATAAAGAGGTCTTGATAAGACCAAAAGAGAAGAAGAAGATAAATACATAGAAAAGCTCTGCTCTTTAGTAGTGATCTACAAGTCTTCCTCATATAAAGAATTCTCCATCTTCAAGTTGTGAGCCGCAAGTTCCCATATCTCCGGGATTGTGATCAAAGCTTGGCTTCGCATTTGTCGTGAAGTTTCAACGAGTATTTTATCGATTTAAGAACAAAGTAAAACTCTTGAGTTGATGATCATGAGGAGAAGAATTCGAGGATTACATCTTTTTTTCTTAGATTTTATAAAGATTGTAATCTTTGCAACAATCATTCGAATATAAATATTATTGCTTGCTTGCTATATTTCAGGAACGAAACTTAGTCGCTTACATATTGGCAGTAAGCGCCTAAGTTTCGATCCTAAAATATAGCAATCAAGAAAGGAAAATAGCAAGCAAACAATAATATTTATTTTCAAATGATTTGTGGGAACGTTACAATCTTTATGAAATCTAAGAAAAAAATATGTAATCCTCTGATTCTTCTCCTCACGATCATCAACTCAAAAGCTTTAGTTTATTCTTGAATAGGTGAAGTACTTGTTGAAACTTCACGATGAATGCGAAGCCAAGCTTTGATGACAATCGCAGAGACATGCAAACTTGAGGCTCACAACTTGAAGACGAAGAATCCTTTGTATGCGAATCACTACCGAAGAGGAGAACTTTTTTATGTATTTCTCTTCTTCTTCCTCTATTTGGTCTTATGAAGACCCATTTATATAGTTGTGAGTTAGGGTTTTAGGGGTATTTTAGTCTTCAATTTTTTTTAGAAGACCTGGGTTTGAAGAGCATAAGTTGGGCTCGTATTGTTAAGATTGGCTCAAATGTAATTTGGACTTAATTTAAGTCCTATAATTTTAACGTAAATATTAACCAATAATTTGACTTGTCAACATATCATGAATTTAAAGATTAATCCAAAATTTAATATGGATCTATCAATAAAATTTAACTGTCTACAAATGCTCCTTGTTTCGAGGGTTGTTCGGGTGCTTGACTTATCAAACCTTTAAAGACAAGGTCTGAAGTATTCGTGAATCAAATATTTTTTTCATAGGAAGTTTTTCCATAATTTGGTTCCAATGGAAATTTTCATAATTTGATTCTTATGGAAACTTACCATAATCTGGTTCTTATGAAAACATACAATGATTCACTTTCAACAATGGTTTTTCCATAATTTGTAGAAACATGGTTTATGTATTTTTGATATTTATAAATACCCATGTTCTTATGGTGGTTGATCGTCAATTTGCGGCATCGTCAAGCTCATCAAATCCATCTCTATTAGGTATCGATTTTTTAAAAAAAAATCGTCACTTTTTTTCAGCACAACACACCTGTGGCAGAAAATTCATATCTTGTTGTCGAAATCATGATTCGTTTGATTTTCAGAAACTAGACTCACAGAGCTACGACATATCCGAAATTCAAAATCCTTGATTGATGGGGATTAATTTTTGAAAATTGTTATTGTCTTTTTTTCCTCACAACTCTATGCAGTCTTACCAAAATGTCTGTATCTTGGTGTGGGAGCTTCTGAGTGACGAGCGACTTGATTTTATAGGAACTAGATTTCAAAGTCTTCAACATATCCAAAAATCAAGATAAAAACCTTCATGGATTGATGGGAATTGATTTTTGAAGTTGATTTTAGGTCTACCATTGTTGTTTTACAGAGCTATGGAGTCTGCTCAAAATGTTTGTATCTTGGTGTAGGAGCGTTTGAATAGAGAGCGACTTAATTCTATAGAAAATAGACTTTTAAGTCTACAATATATCCAAAAGTCAAAGTCCTTATGGATTGACCAAAATTAATTTTTTAAAGTTAGCGATCCAATTGACTTTGGACAATATTCATGAGTTCACTTCTTCGCCGAAGAGCCGCATATTGATTGAGAATTCTATTATCACCTACATGGAGGGAAAACACAACTTTTAAGTCAATAAGACCTTATTCATCATGACGAGAGAAAATGCCACAATTTTCATCATGCCAATTTGAAGCTTCGTGCTATTGCCACTATGAGACACATCACCTCTATCTTTTTTGCAGGTTTACGATGGACCACAAACAGTCTCAATATCAGATAAAAAAAAGTGAGGGTTAATCCATAATTGGTGAGGAACCACTTGGTGCATCTTCGTTTGTAGTTGTGACTTTGACGACGAATCATACTTGGTGCATATTTTTTTATCAATTGTGGCTTTAGTGGCAACGAACCACACTTGGTGCATCTTCTTTTGCAAATGCGGCTTTGACAACGAACTATACATGATGCATCTTCTTCTGCAGTTGCAGCCTTGACGACGAACCACACTTTGTGTATCTTCTTTTGCAGTTACAACTTTAGCGACGAACCACACTTAATGCATCTTTTTTTATGATTGCGGTTTTGGCGAGAACCACACTCAGTGTATCTTCCTCTTAATTACGGCTTAGCGACAAATCACACTTTGTGATTCTTCCTCTGTAGTTTCTGCTTTGGCGAGAAAGAAATTTTGGTGTAGTCTGTCCTAGTTTCTAAGAGTAACTACTTGGCACATGATCAACTCCACAAATCAGACTTCAAAATATGCATCCATGTCAACGATAGAGGCTCGCTAATGACTTCATCAATCCATAAAAACATTTGAAGTAATGATGTTTGATGAAGAGATGAACTTGATAAAAACATCCAAGACATGTTGACAAGCCACTTCTTGGCGTGTGATTTTTTTCTACTTGAGCTTTTTGTGTAGGATGATATGTCAATTTTTTTTCATCCCTTCCTTATGATTGTTGATGTATAAAAACTCTTGCAATTTTAAAGCAATAAATTATATTTACTTTACACTTCAATGCAAAATATGTGAGTTTTTTTTTTCTAATTTGCCTAGGCCACCTATTTCAAGGTTTTCAACCTAGTGAATTTTCTTTTGGGACCATATGGATTTAAACTCATGAGGGCCAAGAGTAACAACTTGAAGATTTAACTCATTTTCATGGAGCTTTTGTGACTTGAAAACTTGACTAGAATTTGAGGAGCATCACCTGAAGACTTAGCTCGAATTTGAGGTGCTTCGGTACTTCAGACTTAGCTAGAATTGTAAGAGACTAAGTTTTGTTCCTGAAATATAGGAATCAAGAAGAAAAATAGCAAACAAACAATAATATTATATTAGAATGATTTGTGCGAAAGGTTACAATCTATATGAAATCTAAGAAAACAGATTTAATCCTTTGATTCTTCTCCTCACGGTCATAACTCAAGAGCTTTACTTTGTTCTTGAATCGATGAAATACTCGTTGAAACTTCACGACGAATGTGGAGCATATGGGAACTTGTGGCTCACAACTTGAAGACGAAGAATCTTTTGTATGCGGAAGACTTGGGGATCTCTACAGAAGAGCAGAGCTTTTCTATTATTTCTCTTCTTCTTCCTCCATTTGGTCTTATGAAGACCTCTTTATATAGTTGTGAGCTAGGATTTTGGGGGTATTTTTGGTCTTCAAGTAATTTTAGAGGACTTGGGCTTGAAGAGCATGAGTTGAGCTAGTATTGTCAAGTGTCAACTTAAATTGACCCAAATGTAATTTGAATTTAATTTAAGTCATATAATTTTAACTTAAATATTAATCCTTTATTAACCAATAATTTGACTTAGTCGACACAACATGAATTTAAAGATTAATCCAAAATTTAATACGGATTTATCGATAAAATTTCACCAGTTATAGTGAGATAATGATAGGCCTTACATCACAATGAAAAGACAGAAAATCGTTGAACACTTAATAAAAAAACAACTAATCGCCGGACATGTTTTACTTTATTGAAACAAATGATGTTCTATTCAAATTCACCCATTTGACAGCCAATAAAGATCCTTGTGATATGCTTCTGTTATCCTTTCTGTTTTTCCTTTAATTCTATTTTGTCCTCTTCTTGTGTTTAGCTGTCTCTTTGGTGCCCTTGCAGGTAATGGGAATTATATCACCCACCAGGGAGTTGTCGTCACATATATTTCACGTTGCTCAACCGTACATTTCCACATTAGCAAATGTTAGCCCTATGCTTCTTGTTGGGGGACTAGAAGTAAAGAAAGATAGAGGAGGAAGGAGTGAATTTGTTGATCGATCGGGACACCTGGGAGGCTATATGACATAATGGAGCGCATGGATATACTGGACTTTCGGGATCTTGAGGTTTTTACTTTCATGCCTCATTAAGTGGAAAGCAAAGAGCTTTGTGCTCAAGTGCTACAGTGGTTTTTAAGCTGTTAACTATTTTTCTACTTCTAAGCATAAGCTTTGCATGGGAATTTAGTAGTATCAAATTCTTTTGCTCGAGTGCGGCAGTATCTTTTTAGCTGCTATTAGTTATTATACTTCAAAACAGAAAAGAAAGTGTCATACGCCCTGTGTTAAAACAATTTAGCTGCATAGTTTTGTGCTACATTTATGTAAAGCTTTCCACTTGTGCACTGGAGTAATGCTAAGTTCAGCCTTACCAAAAGAAGTTAAGGTTTATTTCCACTGTAGATCATAAGTTTGTACTTAAGGCTGACCTTCATGATTGCCTATTATCACATTCTGACCTAAGTGGTCACTGATTTCCTACATGTAGCGTGATCTATTGGCCGTGGTTTTGATTGTTGAGTCCTCCCCCTTTCCCCAACCTTTCTTTTGTCCATAGTGTTCGGGATTTGGTAGTGATATATGAATACTACATCTTAATTCGCCACTCAGCAACAACCATATCATTTGTACAGACCCTGATATTAGATGAGGCTGATCGGCTATTAGGCATGGGATTCGAGAAGCAGATAAATTCAATCATTTCTCATTTACCTAAGCTTCGTAGAACGGGTCTCTTCTCTGCTACTCAAACTGAGGCAGTTGAAGAACTATCAAAGGCATGATTGAGAAATCCTGTCAGGTTGAAGTTTGGGCAGAAATAAAACAGTTGAGCGGTTTTGCTCCTGGGAATTCAACCTCGTCAAAAACTTCTTCTGGCCTTCATATTGAGGTATGTTTCGAATGTTCAGAGTGTTCGTTTAGTCCAAATGAATTATTAATGTCAAGATGCGTATTGCCATATTCTAGCTTCTCTTCAATTTTGCAGTACATTGAATGCGAAGCGGACAAGAAATCATCACAGCTTGTACATCTCCTATGAAGAACAAGTAAGAAAAAATTATAATGTGAACTAACTTCCCCAGATTCCTGAATTGTATATGTAGATACTCTTTATTTTGTGTACCGTCATAGCTGGTAGGAGATTACTTTGGTGTCCGGTATCTGATATTTCTTTACTTTTGCAGCTACTTCATGACTTGTGCTTGTGTTGATTGTTGGGGAACTGTTCTTCCATGTCTCTCTTGTCTGAAATGTTTTTCGTTAATCTCTCTTCACGGAAAGATAAAGCAGGTATATTTTTTTGACATTTTAATAAGGAATGCCTCTTATTTTATGAAATCTTTTAAGTAATCTTATTATCTTAGGTTTGTAGAGTGCAAGGGAGAAAACACTAGCATCATTTACATCTCTTTCCAGTGGTATTCTTTAATGCACAGATGTAGCAGCACGTGTTGATTATATAATACAGGCACTTTTTTTTTGGGGGGGGGAGGGAGGAGAGATTATTGCTATGTTACTGTAGCATTGCTTTATGTCACTCCTTTACCACCTGAACTTAAATAACAGAGACTGTATGCAGCAGAATTAACAACTCCCGTAGCAGTCAAGTTAGTATTACACATTGTTGACTGTTGCTTCCCACTATTCAATAACATGATATCGTTATACGAAAACATTAGCTGGTTTATATATGAGTCAACTACAGTATTAAAATGATATGTTCGTACAGAGGCATTATGTATAGGAACGATCTAGTTGACATTTGTTTTCAACAAGTGTGGAAAAATCAAACTTCTTCAATCTTTCTGAAAATTTGATTTGGTCAAACACCAGAGAAAAGTTGTTCAGTTTTTGGAAAATCTCAAAATAAGAAATGATTTTCACCTGAATTTGAAACAAATGTCACCTGTAAATGCTTAGGGCTTTTGTGCTATGTAGCTCGGACTCCTAAAAAATGTCGACGGTTGCATGTCGGATCCTCCAAAAGTAGTGCATTTTTGGAGGATCCGACTCGGGTGCAGCAACGATTTTGGAGAGTCCGAGCAACTTAGCTTTTGTGCACTCCCAGCCGGCCATACCAAAGGCACTAATTTTCATGAATAGGTATACAGATGGATATTTGTGGTAGAAATATGGACCACCACTCTCCTAATTAACTTCTATAGTCAATCGTGCATGTAATTATGAGCATCATAATAAGCAGCTGGAACTTACACGGATGCATTATTCTCTTATTTTGTTTGTTGTGCAGTGTACGGCATGATAAAATGTTTATACATAGAGTAGGCCGACCAGCTATGCTGGGCCGACAAGGACGTGCTGTTGTTTTTCTGTTGCCAAAGGTCAAGTCTTGCACCTCTATAGTGTATCAAACTTTTTGGAGGCTGATTGGACCCACCCTGCTTATTAACTATGATCTATCTTGGTTTTTTTAGGAGGAAGCATAAGTGGAGTTCTTGCGTATTAAAAACATTTTCTTAGAAGAGGGTCATGTGCCTCTGAGGCTCCCGATAGTATCGATGAAGTAAGAATTAAACTATGCCATCGTGCCATATTTCTCTTTACCTTTGCTTCGTAGTGGAAATGCTTTCATTCCTCTAGTTTGTTTAGTTGCCTTTTATTCTATTGAGAAAAGGGTGTATAAGTATTATAAATGTAACACGAATTGTGCTTGAATATTTTCAAAAGACAGCTTCACATCAAATCGCATGGATTTTCAAGTGTGTTTAACAGAGATTCTGCATCATTAATCAAACCCTCTTTACACCAAAAAGAAAACAAAACAAAACAGTTCTTTGTTTTTATCTTCTGTATAGAGCTAGCTATAACTTCAAAGCATCTTGCATCTATCTCTTTCCAAACCGTCCAACACATAGCAGCTGGGATAGTTCTCCACAATTTGTATTGTTCTTTTGACAAGTCCCTTCTATACCAGCTTCTCATCAATTCAATTGTATCTTCAGGCATTCTCCATCGTAATCCCAGCATATTCAGAAATAAGTCTAAAGTTTGTGAAACAATTGGGCAGTACAAAACAAAATGGTTGATGGTTTCTGAATTTGTTCCACAAAGCTGGAAAGTTCTTTTCTGAAGGTTGTCTTGTCTCAAGCATGCTGTTCTTGTAACTAGCAGATAAAACAAGCCACTCTCAGTGTTGACTTTGATCTTCATATGTTTCTCCAAGGCCATGAGTTAGTTCTAAGATTTATCATCAGATCCAGAATTGTGTAGTTTCCAAAAAAAAATTGTCCTCATTATTCATTAAGGCTGAAGAGTCTGCATTTGACTAATGAATTCTGTTTGTTACTGATGTTTCTTTTTCTTAATACAGACAGTATCAACGAAAGATCGTGATGTAATGGAGAAAGGACTCAGAGCCTTTGTGTCATACATCTGTGCATATAAAGAGCATCAATGCTCTTACATTTTGAGGTAAGTTAAGGGTCTGATGTAATATGAAGTTATAGTTATATTTCCATGTCTTCTGCTTAGTCCTCTATTTCTAGGTGGAAGGAGCTTCAGATTGGGAAGTTGGGCATGGGATATGGTCTTTTGCAGCTTCCTTCTGTGCCTGACGTGAAGCATCATTCTCTTTTTACAGAAGTATTTACTGCAGTTGAAGATATCAACCTGGAGGAGATCAAGTATACGCAAGTTTGTTAATTATTCAGCCTGCAGATAATCATGTTGAATTCATACAGATGGGCAGTTTCAATGCGTCTTGTGACTTCAAAGACTGATCACTAATTGTTAGATCTGGTTTGGTGTCTTGGCCTTTGATATTTAGCCGTTACTTTTTCCACTCAGGGACAAGTTCAGGGAGAAGCAAAGAAAGAAGAATTTGCAAATGAAGAAGGTTGCAATAGCACAACAAGAAGAACAGAAGACACTGAAACTTAAAAAAGAAGCAAATTCTACAGCAACTGACATGAGAAAGAAAACTGCCAAACAGAGACGTGCTACAAAGTTAGTTGAAGATGAAGATGAGATTAGAAGGGAGTACCCCCTATTGAAAAAGCTAAAAAAGGGAGTTATCGATGAGAATGAGTTTGCAAAATTGACTGGGATTGAAGACTTGCTTTCTGACACATGATTACATGCGAGCATGGTCAAATACATTTGTATGTTGTGGTTGCAGATGTTATACCATTTACCTAGCAAAGAAAGATAAGTATGCCTGGATTACTCCAAAGCTGAAGTCGATCTAGCAATAGTTTTGGATAACAAGCAGATTCATGGATGAGCAACCAAGTTTTCTGTTATCTGACCTTTTCTTTTGATTTTATTTAATTCTTTTTACCACCTCTTTTTGTGATATTAACCATTAGTAGCGGGACATCTTGTCCTTATGTGTAATATTCGTATCAAGATACACTTTTATCAATTGACTTTTTTCTTTGTCGTTGTGATATAATTTTGTGCTAATCATGTTGCTTTTTGGAAAAGACTGATAAAGTGTGTATCTCCTTGTCTTGATGAAAACGTCTGAGTAGCGTAAACTAAATTAATTACATGTACTTTCAGCTATTCTAATAAAGTATTTTTCACATTTGATTGGAAGTGCTTGAAATGTAGTAACAGGCGATAAATACAGAACCATCTAAGTTGCAATGCAGTCCAAATCCCAATTTATGTGTTCTGAGAAAGGGATCTCTTGCGTAACGCTTCTTGTTCATGAACTAGTGTAAGTCGTAGTAAGAGGTCACTAGGAGATGAGTTTTCAAATTCAAATCACTCCAATGAGCAAACTAACAATCCTCAAGGTTGTTTTATCATTTTCTTTATATCTTTGGACTTTGGTTAGCTGTTTATGACTTGCGAAGATAGGTGACACACAACTTTCAGGGTGTTTGTATGTGTTTAGGAAGTTTGGAACTTAAGAGTGTTGACTAAAGTCAACATTTTGGATTTTCCAGACTTGTTGAGTTTTGAAGATTCCAGTCCGGAGGGTTTGTCCCTTGTTAGTTGGATGGATTGCAATGGTCTCCAAGCATTATGGAGTTCTGGAGTTGACATTGGTTCAAGACGATTCCAAAACAATAATTCAATGATTTAAATAGGTTTTTTATGATTGATTTACACTATTGACTTTTGGATATTAAAACCAAGTTATTGAGCTGGGGCGAATTTCTGGTATCTAGTGTGAGACACACAAGGTGCGCAATCGCACTAGATGACAGGTTTTGGCCAGTGTTATCGGTGATGTTGGCGTGTGATTGCGCAGTAGAAAAATCAGTTTTAAGATTTGTTTAATTCAATAAATATAAATCTATTAGGAGTAATAAATAATATAAAATTGAAAAATATATTTATTTATTTTTCCCTTTAACTTAAGATGAAGGGTCCACAAGCTTGGCCCCTAAGCAAGGAAGATAATGAATTCCGTATTTGGCTCAACAAAATAAACAAAAGAAAGATGGGAGGAATGATTTCACCAATTTCTTCCTCTTTCCTGTGTCCTTTTTTGCCTTTACATCGAACAGTTGCCGCGTAAAGCATAGCAACTGATCAATCATCAATAAGGATTGTGATGAAATGATAAGTATTTTTTCAATTTTAACTAGAGATATCGGTTCGAGCTCCTTGGATATGGAGTCGCATTAATTAGAGAGCATTTTACGGTTAATAAAAGACTTTTAGCACAAATTTAAATTTAATCGAATTTTAATATAGATACAAAACCTTACATGGAAAAAATAAATAATAAAAGCTGGCGCAGTCCTATGTGTGAATGATACATTTCCCAAGAAAAAGTGTACATTAATAAACTTTGCCATATACGGCTTTCTGTTGGAAACACAATCACCCCACTACTTTTTAGACTCAAACCACATGCTATGTAATGTCCATAAATGACAAATCATTATTTTTTATTTTTAAATTTCCACCTGATATTCTATTCTTGGTTTGGTGTTCAAACTAATTTACTCTTTCCGTCCCATTTTAATATGAGTTAGTTTGATTTGACATAAAAAAAAAAAAAAAAAAAAAAAATTTATCGTCTAAAATAAATTTTAGATATTTATGTGACTATAAATTATTTAATTAAGAACAACCAATAAGTATTATAGGTGGTAAAATTCGAACCATGTCAATAGTATGGACCTAAAATATTTCCTACTCCATTTTAAAAATAAATATTATTTTTTTGTGTGACACACAGTTAGTTAAAGACATTCGTTAAAACATAATTTAGCAATATTAAAATATTTTCTTATAGTTAATGTAATTCATGTCTCGAAAATACTCTCTTTAATACTATAATTTTAGAAAATGTAAAAAAATAATTGAATCTTAAAAAATGTAAAATGATTGAAAAAATCATCAAAGAGAAAGTTACTCCCTCCGTTACATATTAGTGGATCATTTTTCTTTTTACACTCATTTTAAAAAATCATAAATAAATAAAAAATTATTAATAAGTTCTTAAAAAACTTCTTGGAAAATTTACAAACAAATATGAATACTTTCAAAAGAATTAATTGCAAAGGTTATGATATAAGAAAATTTTAATTACTACTTTGTTGATTTAGTAAGATAGACAACTATTTTTAGTAAGATGATGAACTAATAAGAGATAGAGGGAGTAATTAATACTCCCTCCGTCCCATTTTATATGATGTACTTTGATTTGGCACAAACTTTAAGAAAAATGGAAAGACTTTTAAAACTTGTGGTCCAAAATAAATGATAGAAATTTGTGTGGTTGTAAATCATTTCATTAAGGGTAAAAAAGACATTTTATAGGCAAATT
>JAJOOS010019514.1:0-23340 GCA_029582725.1 Solanum chiquidenum
TTATGCTAGCTGGATATGTAGGAGAGTTGACAACACCATCAAAAGTACTTGGAGGATGATCCCAACAGTAATTTTTTGGAGCATTTGGAAAGAGAGAAACTGCAGATGTTTTGATGGAATATCAACTCCCATAAGCACCATTAAGTCTAGGTGTTTAGTTAGTCTTTATAATTGGCACCTTCTCTCCCCTGTAAACAGTATGGATAATTTTTTGGATTTTGTTAGCTCCTTAACTCTAGCACAGTAGGGTTTAAGGGGGTTTATCTTTTTGGCTGCTTTACAGGTTTTTGCACAGTTAGCTTCATGTTATTTGCATGTTTGAAGCAACTTTGTTTTTAGTTGTAACCACTGCATCTTCTTGATGCCTTTCTAATGCAATTTAATTACTTCACCAAAAAAAATGTAAGGCCAAAAACCCTTTTTTTGTTTTCCACCAAACAGCTTCCCCGTTTCTTACCCCAAGGGGCTCATCCAATTTATCATCAAAATCAATCTCTCTGTTAGACAACCGATCCATCCAAGTTTGTTCAGGTAGGCACTCATTCAATCTGTAGTCAGTGTTACGCGGTATGGTAAAAGGTGAAATATGGGATCTCTTACTCCAAGAAGTTGGATTCCCATATTCATTCATAATCCAAATATCGAACCCAGTGTCATGAAGAAAGGAACCAACCACCAACTGAATGGACTGATCAGTTGTAGAAATATCCACTTTAAAATCCTCCCCACCCAACAAGTAATTCGAAGTGACAGTAACTTCTATGCTGGAAGGGAAATTCATTTCTGAAAAATTCTCCGTCTTCACATTATAAACCAGAACACTATTTCTCTGATGGGTTTCATCTGCCTCTTTATAGGCAACCCAGTGTATCGCCCCTTTCATGAACACATTCTTTTTTCTTGCATAACTAGAAGGAGCCAGACTGCTCACGTCTTCCCATTTGATCGGCTCATCAAAGTTAGAAGGTCTAAACCTACATATATACATCTTATTACGCTCGTTTGTTGAAAGAAAAAGTACTTTGTAAGTGTTTTCCTCAGCATTAAATCCTAACCCAGCTGTAAAAACATAGTAGAGCGATTCGTTTATTATTGGCAGTGCTATTGTTTTCCTGATAACGGGGTTGGAAACATAAAGCTGTTGTTTAACAGCTGGTCTGTTATCCACCACGAGCACTAATCCCCGGCAAGTAGAGAGGAACTCAAAATTTAGTAGATTTACAGCTTCTGATCGATCAGGATCCTCCTCACACAACAGAACAGATGCATATCCATATTTTTTAGAATCATTGGCGAAGGTAACAAGTTCATAGGATCGACAACTTTCCATATGTGACTCAATAAAGTCAGTAGATGTTATGATACTAGCTACTCCTTCAGAGATAAGCTTGTATTGAAGAAGAGATTTTATTGGTAATCTTACCAATACGTCAAACACTGCTTTCTCTGTAACTTCAGCAGTAACTATTTTCCTCTCTTTTGATGAAGGCTCCATGGTTTCCTGCAGTACAACAAGGTATTAACATTAAGTCAATTCAACTATATCATAAGATGATGCAGCTCAGAATCCTTAATCGAATTAAAAGCCACGCGAGAGAACCTAAAGAGTGAATATCCAGAATCACTCTTGAACTGTTACACTCAAGAACCCTAATTGAGGGCTCAGATTTGTAAGAAGAAAGAGAGAGAAGATAGTATTGCTTTTAGAAACAATCCTTGCCTTTACAATAGCCAACTGTCAGTTTATAAGGAGTGCAGCTCCATTGGCAGGAGTGTTAGTTGTAACTAATTACGTGACAACTGACTAACTAATGACAGCTTTCCCCCATGTGCCAACTAACTACTTAACTACTAACTACTGATTACAGATACAATGAATTAACTATGGGAATTGGAATACAATTGAAATAAGATCATATTATAAGAGCTCAGAAGATTCATGAACTCACTGAAAATGTGAAAATACCTGAATCGAATTCAAAGCAGAGTCAAAACAGAGTAAATGTAGAAACGTGGAATGAAGTGGATTGTGAAAATGTATGAAATTGAACCCCATTTCATGGAAAGAGAAATGGAAAAGCGTGAGAAGACCAAAATAGAAAATCTGTTTGCGAGGGGAAATGAATTTCCTTCCTTCTTAAGCAAATTAAGCAACTGGTACTACAGCAAATCGACCTATATCCCACTCCACTCACCCATCCACTCACTCACTTAGCTAATTACAGACATACTCTTGTGCTGTAAACTGATATATCCTCCCTATATGTATTTTGTAGGAGAAGCAAGCCGTGTACTTCTAGACAGTTTCTAAATAATGATTAATGTATTATGTATGATGACATTTACACAGCATAAAACCAGATGCATAAACACAGCAAATCACACGCACAGATTAAAAGAAAAGGACAGAGCAGCTTCAATAATTGTAAGAGAGCATTCTTGTTAAGGGTCATTACAGCTTCGATAGTTAAGTACTTGCTATCTATGTTAGCACACAAAACTTTCACCAAAATAGAAAATCTGTTTGCGAGGGAAAATGATTTTCCTTCCTTCTTAAGCAAACTAAGCAACTGGTACTACAGCAAATCGACCTATAACCCACTCACTCACCCACCCAATCACTCACTTAGCTAATTACAGATATACTCTTGTGCTGTAAACTGATATACCCTCCCTATATGTATTTTGTAGGAGAGGCAAGCCGTGTACTTCTAGACAGGTTCTAAATAATGATCAATGTATTATGTATGATAATTTTTACACAGCATAAAACCAGATGCATATACACAGCAAATCACAGGCACGGATTAAAAGATAAGGACAAAGCAGCTTCAATAATTGCAAGAGACTATTCCTGTTTAGGGTCATTACAGCTTCGATAGTTAAGTACTTGCTATCTATGTTAGCACACAAAACTTTCACCAAAACAGAAAATCTGTTTGCGAGGGAAAATGAATTCCCTTCCTTCTTAAGCCAACTAAGCAACTAAGCAACTGGTACTACAACAAATCGACCTATAACCCACTCACTCACCCACCCAATCATTCACTTAGCTAATAACAGAGAAAATCACCTATAACCCAGTCACTCACATAGCTAATTACAGACATACTCTTGTGCTGTAAACTGATGCATCCTCCCTATATGTATCTTGTAGGAGAAGCAAGCTTTGTATCAATGTATTATGTATGATTTACACAGCATAAAACCAGATTCATATACACAGCAAATCACAAGCATGGATTAAAAGAAAAGGACATAGCAGCTTCAATAATTGCAAGAGAGTATTCCTGTTAAGGGTCATTACAGCTTCGATAGCTAAGTAATTGCTAATCTATGTTAGCACACAAATTTTTCACCAAAAAGTCGGCATCATCAATACCTTGGAAGCGCGGAACTGCGAACACAATAGTGGCTGATTCCTTGCCTCCTAAGGAGCAATTTCAAAGGTTTAAGATGAAGAAGGTACGTAGATGAAGAATCACAACGACATGGAAGCTTACCTCTAAGCAGTGAATGCTCCTAACTGAGCTGGATCGCTACAACGAAAAGATCGAAAGAAGGGAGAAAGGCGAATATTCCGGTGGTTGCCTAGAGGAACCAGTGAAGTGTTTTCTGGAAAGTGGGTTGATTAGGATTGACCCCTGAGGACTGGATCCTCTATAGCATAGTTTTTGTTTATTTTTTTCTCTCTTTTATGATGAAATAAAAATTTGCTTTAAAAAAATTAGAGAAAATACAAAAAAAAAAAAAATCTGAAACTATAACATTACTCTCACCCGCCACATCATAGCCACATAAGCACCACATCATAATCATGTAAGCATCATGTCATTAATTTTTATTTCTTTTTTTACTTATTCACTATTTTTTCTTAAACACTTTTGAAAATTAATTATATCAATTGATTAATTTATAAATGCATATCCACCCCTCTTTCTTCTTCCTTGTTGTTCACCATTATTCCAACTTTCATTACTTTCTTTTCTTCTTCTTCACTATTCAACAATATTTTAAGTCACTTTAAAGAAGAAAATTTACTATAATATTCACATTATCTTCTTCGAACCCTCCCAATGAATTTATCCACTTGAAGAATGGATTTTTTTGAAAGCCAATATTTTCTTGACAACTCAAATAAGAAATGAAGATTGCATAAGAAAGTTGATCCAAAAAAAATATAAATTTTATGAGGAATGTTTGAATGAATCTAGAAATCAAAATGGGTCACTAAAATTTAAGAAAGTCTACATTTGTCAAATCGACACCAATAATATAGAGTGAAATCGACGTCAATAAAATGACATTGGTATTGAATTTTACGGATTAGTAAAAGACTAGTGAAATGAAAATAGTGGATAGAGGTGGGGATGAAGATTGAGGAGAAGATGTTTCAATGGAGAAAGATGTGTATTGAGGAAGACAACAAAATGAAAAGAAAAAAAAATTAAAGAAATTAAAAGGGGACCCACTAATTTCATTTACCTCTTATTAAGAAAATTTACATATTTTAAAGATTTAATATATATAAAAAACTATTTAAAAAATTTGTTATATATAGGCCAATAAAAAAAGGCAACGTGTAGGGCTTTAAAAATTTAGTTTTTTTTTCTCTATTTTCACACACTTTCAGGAGAGTGCACTCACTCTCTCTGTCACATCATCTCTTACGGGGTGTTTTAATCACTTCAAAGATGTTAAGAGGGTATTTAAACGCTCGTGTAGTTTAAGTACTAAAATAAATTATCCGACCAAGTTCAGGGTTTTTTTTTTATGTATTTTCTCAAAAAATTATTGTTTAGTACTATGTTTTAAAAGAATTTTAAACTTCTATATATTAGTTATACACCTTATTTGGTATTATATGGTGTATAATTAATATCTTTCATGAGATTAATAAATGTAAAGATAAAAATACTCCTCAAATCATTTTAATCATTTTATTTATTTTCTTATTTTATGTTTTATATTTGTACTAATAAATTTATTTAAATAAATTGGATGACAAATTTTATTATTTAGAGAGAGTTGTATGTTGCTTAATAAAATCCAATCAAATCAATTGATAAAATTGCATAATATTAAAACTGCAACTTTCAATATTTATGTGTAAATGTAGATGGTTTATTTGATTTTACTACAGTAAAATCTCACTAAATTAATACTCGATAAATTAATAATCTCTCTAAGATAATATTTTCTTTCGGTCCCGACTTGGGCCAATGGAGATGATATATTTTTAGAAGACCCCTATATAAATGGGAAAAGGGTCTGAAAAATACCTCAACTTTGGTCGAAATTGTTGTTACGATACCAAACTGTAATGAGGACCTATTACCCCCCTAGATTATTTAATATCGTATTTTAAACATATATATTTGCCCATACTCAGTCTATGTTAGTTGAGTGTGTCACACGTGCGTTTTAATTCATTAAATTAATTAAATTAGTCATTTCGTTCCATTTAATAAACATATTTGAATAAGTCAAAAAAATGGGAAATCAATAGTCACTTCAATGTCATTCCGTCTCTTTCCCAAAACTCTCTTTCACTTCATTGCCAAAGAAGAAATCAAAAATCAAAATCGTGTTAGAAATCAAGGAAAGAAATTAGAAGCCCTAAATAACAATAGAATAAATAAGACCAAGAAAAAAAAATCTAAAGAAAATAATTTGTTCCCTACAAAGCTTACCTAGCCCTTCAATGGTGGTCTTTTGGATTTAGAAAATAATTTTCAGCAAAGGAGAAAGGGTGTAAAATGAATTAGAATTATAGGTAAAAAGAAATAGATATAGTTTAATCCCTATATTGATACGTGGCATTTAATGATTGGCCTAAAAAAAATTATATGGTGCCCTACGCGCCTATGCGTCGTGTTTTCACGCACTTGACCAGCTGGACAAATATATATGTTTAAAATACGGTATTAAATAGTCTAGGGGGGTAATAGGTCCTTATTAAAGTTTAGTATCGTAACAACAATTCCGACCAAAATTGGGTATTTTTCAGACCCTTTTCCCTATATAAACATATGGTCCCATTGATATTATAAATTAATAATTGTTTAAAAGTACAAATATATCTAAGCCGATTTAGTGAAATGTGATTCTATTGTGTTTTTTTTTAAAAAAAACTTTAAATCTAGTTGAAGTTCATCTTTAACTTTTCTTATTGCATCCAAAAGTTATGGTGTTGTCTTTTCAAACTACACCATAATATTGTGAATAGTTCTAGATACGATAAGTGTTTCCTTACACATAACTAGTTCTAAAGGTATCGTATCATCTACAATTTCATCGTCAACATTGTTTTTTATGGTATCCAAAATTTCTTCTAAGCTCTGAACCGCTGAATATGTATCATTTTCACTTGGATAATTCAATAGGTTATTGACGTCCATTTTATTGCGCTAATCGAGATCATTAAACATGACTTCAAGTTCATAAATGACATTTTCACAAGTGAGTGGATTCATTCAAATTCTCTGAGATTTCATCCTCCAAATATATTTTGTAGTGTCGAAAATAATTAGTTGTTTGCTGAAAATTTGTCGTCCAAACCGGGATTGCCAAATTCATAACATCCAAAACATTAATTTTTCCTGGATCAATTTCATGTCCCACTTCATAGTCTTCTAATATCCTACGATAAAACCTATTTCAATAATACATCTTGAAAGCTTTTATTATCCGAGTATCATAAGGTTGAATCTCAAAACACTCCATAAATTTATAATTATTAATTTATCGATTAAATAATACTTCTACAAAATAATAATATTTCACGATCCCAACTATATTAATTTAGTGAGGTTTTACTGTATTATTTACCATCTTTTAGGTTTCAAAAGTAGATGATCTATCTTTTTTAAAATTGAAAAATTCACGTTTTGTGAGTGATCAATTTATTAAGATTACACTTATTTACCCTCAAATAATTCAAGCGAAAATATCAAAATGAATAAAAAAGGTGTTGCGAAGAAAATGCACAAAGCCACAAAGCTATAGAAAGTGGCGGATATTTTTATAAACAAACAATATTTTTAACGAAATATAGCAATACATATTATTTTTAATACATTAATAAAATACTGAATAGGAAATAAGCTCAACACTACTTACCCCATCATTAATCACCATTACTAATACATTTTTTTTATGAAGTAAGTGCTAATACATTTTATTCAATAGTATTCTTATACACTCTATCAAACGTCCTCTTAAAGATATGATTGGTATGAAAGAAAATATTATCCACAAAAAATGATTTTCTAAAAAATATTTCTTGTTAAACGGTATCTGAAAAAATTGGACCATATAGTAATAAAATTGAGGAATTGGTTATCTAGAGAAAATTGGAGATATATTGTTCCATTTGGGCTAGAAAGAAGTTGCTGGAAAAATCGTTTTTTTCTTTAAAAAAAATTGTTCCATTGGGTCAAGAGGGAATACCTGGTCGAAAAGAAGGAATAGGGGTTCAATAAAATGAGAAAGACAAAAGAGTCTGATGGACCTTGTACTTGTATGAGTTTGACCTTTTTACTTAATCTTTTGTCAACTAAATCATTAAACTCAACGAAACTCAACATATTAAGCCCCTTTGAATATTGATCAAGCTTATGTGACAACTTAATTGTTGACTTGGACAATTGCGTGATTTCACGCACAATAGGAGCGTAATATACCAATCCCCAATCCAATCCCCCATTTCTCTCTCTCTTTCTCCCCTTCCCGATGACTTTTAAGTTTCTTCTTCTTCTTTCTAAACATTTTTATCCGTCTATTGATTTTTCCAAGGTATTGATTTTAAACAATACAGCAAATCTTGGAGTGTGCCACAACAAATCTAGAAAAAAAATAGTAAATCTCAAAGCTAAGGAGGAAAAGTGGGGGAGTAATCCTTACAATGATAATTGATAAAGCTCCCCTCCATGAATGAACAAAAATGAACAAAAAGAAGATGGAAAGGCTCAATTTCCAGTTCCAGACTCATGTTTTTCCACTTCTCAAATAATTTTTATTTCCTTTTTTGCTTTAGTTTCTAATTTGGTGTCATTAGTTTAGTTTTTTCTTCTCGTTTCTACAAATTTGTGAGGTAATAAATTTAATAATTTTAATGGGTAAAAAATAATTGTTAAATGTCATTGTGAAATCAGATAGAGTGTTGTGTAGAATTATGTACAATATTTGGATATATTGAGGTATTTTAATGGTGATGTAATTTTCATTAAAATGGACAAAAGAGATTTATAGTGTTTCAAGTGATGAACGAAGTTTTACAATAAAATATAACTGAAATTTATGAATGCTAAAAACATAGAAAAGAATGGTGATTTTTGTATATAGGAAAATGGTGATAATGGTGAAGATGATGATTGGGGTGGTGAGATCTAATGTAAAAAATGGAGAGATGGTTAAAGAAGAATGAAAGAGGAATGAAGTGAAAACAAAATTAAGTTTTTCTTAAAAATAAATAATTAAGATGTGTCATTTAAAATCTAATGTGGATGACGACGTGTCATTTTTTATGAGCGTTTGAAGTTCATACAAAGTCAAGGGAGTTTAAAATATTGAGTTTCGTTGAGTCAAAGGG
The DNA here is from genome assembly GCA_029582725.1 of Solanum chiquidenum. Classification (NCBI taxonomy): domain Eukaryota; kingdom Viridiplantae; phylum Streptophyta; class Magnoliopsida; order Solanales; family Solanaceae; genus Solanum; species Solanum chiquidenum. The sequence goes on from JAJOOS010019514.1 coordinate 8,594, forward strand.
CTCAATTGACAAATAATTAAGTAAAAGGGTCCAGAATACAAATTCACACAGATACAAGGGTCCATCAGATCATTTCGCAAAAGAGAAAAGCCCTAACTATGGTAACAATTTTCATCTTGATCAATCAATTTTCAATCGATGGTCAAAAATAAAATTCTTAAGAATTTGCGGGGAAGATCTTAAATTTTAATTATTTAAGATTGAGAAATTTTTCCCTATGGATAATTTGGCAGATGATGATGAAACGTTTGTATAGAAAATTATTATTTTTTAATTCTTTTCAGAAAGTTAGACTAAAATATTTCAAATTTCAGCTTGAAATACGAGCAAAGTTAGCTAAGTAAGAAACTGTTTATATAAGTTATCGAAATTATAAGTTTGTTAAAATATTTTTAAATTAAAAAAAAAAACTTGAATTATATGTAAGACCATACTTGTAGAAAATAGATTTGAATGACTTTAAATATATTCAAATAAAATATTATTTGTTGAAATGTATGCATCCACTATACGTTAACGGACAAGGTCTCTTGACTCAGCAAGAACAGCAACTGAAATATATGCAGAAAGTAAACAGCTGGAAGTAAAATCTGCACAAGGATTTTGCGTGGAAACCCCCTTGCTCAAGGGCGGTGAAAACCACGACCTGTCCTCACAGGCTTTTCAACCCAAACTCCATTTCACTCAAACGGAGCAACGATTCAGATTACAACGTCTTGCAGCCTAGAAATTTACCTTTAAATCTCTTCCCCCTCAATGTAGCAACCATACTACAAAGAAAGCAACTAAGCAGATACAACACTGCCCACTAAACCACCTAACTCTAGATGATTTAGACTTCAACTAAGCAACAACAATGTTGCCCACTAAACTAATTAACTCTAATTGATTTAGACTTTTCTTCTGAAACAAAACAAAAATCTAATTCCTTTACAACATAGGAATAGATTTACAATTTAAGCACATAAGATACAAAACTCTAAATATAACAAAACGCTTCAGCACTCCATCAGGTTCCTTTGCTGAGTTGAACAGTGTTCTTCCTTAAAGATGGCCTTCTTTTCAAGCTTATGAATTTTCAAAGAAAATACAAGTTTTTGTTTGCCAAATCTCGAGTTTGTGTTTTGGAGAAGAGACTATATCAAAAAGACACAAACTCTTTGGGACCGCCCATTGGCTGAGAGCCTGCTTCTCTGGAAAGATGTGCACCTACCACATCAGAGGTGACAGCTTTTCTGACAGCTGCCTTTTCGTCCGTTCACATACGCAGTCTTGTAGGGACCAGGTCCCTTGCAAACTTTTCTTAGTGAGTTCTTGAGAAGACTTGATGGCTCTCTCTCCTTTTGAATGAATGATTTAATTTGTTGTTTGGCATGTTGATTAAATCAACCATAAAGATTTATTGACTGTTGGACAAACAACCACGTCCATTCTGATTGGTGTAATATGCTGACGCCTCACCAACCTCTGACATGACAGCTTTACAACCCATTATAGATCTGGACGAGAGAACTCAGCCATGGACCGGGTCCATGCAATTGTGAGCCACTAAAACAGACAGTCTCGTCCGCTCTTCCTATTGGTGCAGTACACTGCATTGTTCACCTACCACTTGACATGACAACTTTACAGTTGTACCCCATTTGAATCTAGACGAGAGCATTCTGTCAGGGACCAGGTTCCTGCATTTGTGAGGATCATCAAAACACATAGAATATAACATTTCCCCCTTTTTGATGATGACTCACAAATATTCCTCACACTGAGTTTATTTATTCATTTCACTGTCATCAGTCCCAATAACAAGGATCTGGTTCCTTGTTAGATCTCTAAGTTTGTTAAATCATCAAAATTTAACATCAGCTCCAAAATAATATTATTGTACAAATTTATTTTACAAACATTAGAAGAGAACTTAATCCATGCAGCCATCTTGTAGGAAGAGTTTTATTTGAACTAGGCGTCGATTATAAAACCAATATTTGTATTGTTCTGTATAAAAAAATTTAACTCTGATATTATTTGTGCAGAAACGTCCTCCAAAGTTGATGTTTGTTGGTCTAGGAATTTTATGTCATCATCAGTATTACATTCAATTATTGAATCTAATTAAACTTTTTGTTGGAAACTTAACTTTAATAACTCATAATTTTTCTCTCGGCGTTGATTCAATCTCTGAACAAATTTGATATCTCCAAATTTTCTTCTTTCAATGAATATCTATGATCTCCAATTTGAAATTTTTTCGCACCAAAAGAGGACTCCAAAGATATTGATGATACTTAAATAACTAGCGCATCTCGAACCATCTTACTAACTGTTGAAATCTGTTGCCATCAGGAGCGGAGCCACCTAATCACAAGGGGTGTCAGCCGACACTGCATAGTCGAAAAGTTTAATAAATATATATATATATCAGAAAAATAACATGTATAAATAATATAATATGACAGAACTTAACATAAAATTTCAAAGGGCTCGCTGGTTAAGTGCTTCATTAATGTAGCACTCTCCTAGAGTTTTAACCTCAGTGGCAACAAACTTCTGCACTTTTTTTTAATTTTTTTTTGTACTTTTGCATTTTTTTTAAAAAAAAGATTGTAAGTTATTATTAATTGAAAAATGCTTCTCTTTAAAAAAAAAAAAGAGGTGTTAGAAAGTAACAAAATTGTTTTTTAATAGCTAAAAATAATAATTTTGTTTTAGGTAACTAACTTGTTTCATTAATCACCCATAGAGCAATAAATAGCAGCCAACATCCATAGTTAGAAAAATCTTGAATACTGAAAATACACTACTCCCACTCTTCTCTAAACGCTTTACACATAAGACCTCTCATCCACTCTTACACCAACCAAGACTGAAATAAAGGCCTAGTCTTAGAGGAATCTCTAACATTACATATAAAAGCAATAGTTCTAGTAATCCTATCTACTTTATTTGTCTTCTGCTCAAACACTCTTTGGTTCCTTTCAATCCATAGTGCATAGACAACTTCAGCATAGACCATTTTGAAAATGTGAGCTTGTAGATTCTTCCACTTTGCATTCTTCAAAACCCCATCAAGATGTTATTGTCAATTCCCTCCTATACCATACGAAATCTGCATCCAAGTAGTAAGATGAGTCCATAGTTGTCTAGTATAAGAACAATTCACAAACAAATGATCTCGGGTTTCATCCTCCTTTTGACACATCATGCATTGTGCCTCCACCTTGGAACCCCATTTCAGCAACCTATCTTTAGTGAGCAGCTTAGCTTGCAGTTGCAACCATAAAATAAACATAGGCTTTGGTCTAGCAATAGTACTAAATATTAGGCACTTTCAGGGAACCCTCACACCATCCCCTATCAATCTCAAGTATAGTTCTCTAGTAATAGTTTGTTGATTCAACTGAGTTAGCTAGCATTTATTCCACATTTTCCTAGCTTCCAAAATCTTCCTAATCATCCAACAAGTATGTTGAGGAATAGGCATCACATGTATATCTTGATTCTTTATATAAAAAATATGAATCCATCTAATCCACATCTTGTCCTTCTTGTGAGTAAGGTCCCAGTAGGTTCGAGCAATTGCAACTTTGTTCCAGAAATGCATGTTAATGACATTCAGTCCACCTGCAGATTTTGGAGTACAAATTCTTCCCAAGAAACCAGAACTTTTTTAGTTATGTGATTTGTGCTTGCCCACACATAGCTCCTACAATGAGCTTCAATAAGTTTCACCACTTTGCTAGGGATTAGAAACATTTGAGCCCAATATGATTGCACACCAAACAAAATTGTCTGAACCAGTTGCACTCTCCCTGCATATGATAGTTTATTTGCTATCTAAGATGATATTCTCCTGACTATATTCTCAATTAGCGGCTGCCACTCCATCACTGACAAATTTTTAGTCCACAGTGAAATACTTAAAGAGAAGCTCCCCAGAGGAGTATCCTAAGTGATAAAGGATATCTTCTTTGACTTGTGATTGCATACCTCCAAAGTAGGCACAACTCTTCCCTAGATTAGTTTTCAATCCAGAAGCATGAGAAAATTGCATTAAACACTTATGTAATGCAGCCACAGACATTAAATAACCCTTAACAAACATTAAAAGGTCATCCGCAAAGCTTAGATGAGTGATATTCAGTTTAGCACATTTAGCATAAAATATAAAACACTTATCACTTTGCAGCTCATTCAAACATATACTAAGATAATCCATGGCAATGACAAACAAATAAGGGGACATAGGATAACCTCGTCTAAGCCATCTTGTTGCATCGAATGGTTCAGTATGCTCTCCAATTATCACAATGGAGAAATTAACAGTTTGAATGCACTCCATTACCCAACCAATAAACCTCCGAGGGAATCATTACTGTCAAAACTTGTCTCAGGTATACCCACTCAATAGTATCATAAGCTTTATGTAGGTCAACCTTAATCATATATCTATGAGAAATATGTTTTCTACTATAATCTTGCACTAGTGCATGAGCCAGAATTATATTATCAGTTATTTTCCTCCCAGGGATAAACTTGCTTGACCTTCACTAATCACTCCAGCAATCACCTTTTGCAACCTAGATGTTAAGACCTTATAAATGATCTTATATAAGACAGAGCAACATGATATTGGTCTATACTTCTTTATAGTCACATGTTGAGTTGTTTTAGGCACTAAAGTAATTGATGTGCAATTAACAGGTCTATACATGATACATGTTGCAAAGAAGTCCTTCACAACTGCGATAACATCATCTTGGATCACTAACCAGACTTATTTAAAGAATGTAGCATTGTATCCATCCACACCAGGAGCCTAATCAAGGTCAATAGACTTGAAACCCTCTATAATTTCATGGCTAGTCACTTCTGCACATAGATCACCCTATTGAGCATGTGTAATTGTAGGACCATTCTACATAATTTGTATGTTAATGGCTGGAAGAGTCACTGTTGCAGTTCCTGGTAGGCTTTTGTAGAACTTAATGATTTCACATTTAATGGAATCATGCTCCACCAACTGATCACCTAAGTGAAGTTAACTGTACAATCTGCTTCTTTTGTGCTTTCTCCTTCAGCACTGCTGAGAAGTATTTCGTATTGGAGTCTCCAAGCTTGATCCAGCCCACTCTTGGTTTTTGTTTAATCACACTCTCATCTATCAGCGACCATTTTTCCAATTGCATTAATATTTCTTTCTCCCTTTCCAGCAAACTATTACAAGAATTTGTAGTCAACTGCTCTTGTAAATTTTTCAATTCACTTATGTACATTATAATCCTCTGAGAGATACTCTTGAATTCCTCCCTGTTCAACTTTCGAAATTTAGATTTAAGAGCCTACATGTTATTCCAAATATGGTTAAGTTTACATCCTGCTCTTCTCTTCTTCCAAGTGCTTTCAACTATAGACATAAATTCACTATGAGAGGCCCATACATTAAAAAAACTTAAATGAAGTTTGAACCTATCATTGAAATGGATTAATTGATAGTAGCATAGGAGCATGATCTGAAACATTTGAGAAGTCATACTCAGTAACTACATGGCCCCACTTCATCATCCACTCATCATTGCCAAATATTTTGTCAATCCTACTATAAACTCTATTATTAGTGTCTTGCTTATTGGTCCAAGAGTAAAATTCTCCTTTTCATGGAAGCTTTGTAAGGGTGGACTCCTGTACACACTCATAGAAATCTTTTATCTCAGTGCAAGTGATAGATTACCAGATATTCTATCTTGCAGGGTTATAAAAGCATTGAAGTCAACTCCTATGATCCATAGGATAGTAATACCATCAGCCAATATCTTGATCTCAGCCCATAAGTTTTTCCTTAACTCCACATTATTAAAACCATATATAATAGTAAATACACATCTATTTCATCTAGCCTATCCGGCATCTGACAGTGAATAAACTGTGCTTCAGTTCTAATAAGTATAACATCCATAACACACGGATCCCATAATACCAAAATTCTACCATTCATAGCATGAGAGTAGTTGTTCAAACCCAACCTCCCTGGGGAAATTTGCTGCATAATCGTACTAGCTATATGTTGTTTAACCCTAGTCTCCACCAACCCTGCTAGATAGATGTGGTGAGACTTCAAATACTGTTTCAGCTCCTTTTGTTAAACCTCTTATTAGTCTCCCTTACATTCCATATAGCCTAATTCATAGTAGTTGTACATTCCTACCCCTATCATAGGTATGAGAGCTATCACTCTCAATATCTCTAATCTTCAAATAATCAAAACTATTTCGAGTAGGAGTGGGCATCAGTGGAGGATAGTCTTCCAAGATCAAGGTAGGAACTGTAGCCTTCGCCTTACCCTTACGGACATCCCTCTCGAATTAATCAGAAGGTTGTTGTGGTGGCATCTCAGGTTGTTGTTGTGCATCAAGTTGTACTTGAGGTCCTGGTTTAATCCCCTTAGACACCTACTTCTACACGAACCCCTGTTGTTTCCTCCTTCGCTTAGGCTCCACAAATGAAGGTCCCTTCCTAATAGCACCTTCAATGGGCTTCTCTTGTTTAGGCTTAGTACATATATGCCCTAACTTCATACACTTATCACAATAATCTAGCTTCCATCCAAATCAAATATCTTACTGAAAGCATCTTCCAGTAGGATCCATAATAGTTATTTGATCAGACGCTAACATTCACTTCAATCAATATCCGAGCATAAGATATCCTGGATTGATTCGTTGTACATTCGCCAGCATAGATAGGCGTCCCTATTGCACTAACAATTCGACTTAATGAGTCACACCCCTAGCAATTCATAGGAAGATTAGGAAAACAGACCCATAATGAGATATCAATCAAGAATTCCTTGGTGAAATCAAATTCAGTGGTCCATTGTTTAAAAATAATAGGTTTGTTACCTATAGTATAAGGCCCAGAGTACAGAACTTCCTGCATATCTCCCAAGCTTTGAAATCGAGCTACATAGAATCCATCATCATAAAGAAATAGCTTTGGCTTAGCAATTGTTGACCAAGTTCTCTCTACATATCTGCTCATATAATTATATCCTGGTATCTCCCCCATCACATACACCACAAGAGCACGTCTCCGTTTAGCATTTTCCTTCTCAACTTCCACCTTATCTAGTTGGATCACAGTTTTACCTTTAAAAATGACAGGAGGAACATAATTCAGAGACATACCAAGGCAATGTGATTCTTCTCAAATAAATAAGTCCATTTAGTAGGTGCCCTACTCGATTGCTCTACTTCTAGCTCTTTAATCAGTTCCTATTGTATAATTGATGGGTCACCTCTTACTCCAAACCATTGACTCTGTTCAGGCAGATCCAAGCACCATTCCATTGAATTTTGAACAAAATTATCGCTAGGCTCCAAAATTAGCCTAGGGATTGACGAATTCACACACCCAACATCATTCTTCTCCATTATATTCCATTGAGATGTACCCTTGGTGTACCCGACACTGAATTATCATCAACAGGTGAATCTTGAACAGTAGCAGAGCCCTCAGATACACACGTACTCACATAACTTCCAATTGCTGCTACCGGCAAGGTCCTTGGTCGTCCCCGCCCACGCCCACGCTCACACCTACTTTTGTCTAAAAGAATTTTTTTTGAATTTTTTTTTTGAGAAAAATATATTATTTACTTGGGCAGACACTAACTGTTTCTCAACTATGTTTTGTAAATTTATTGGCCAGACACTAAGTGCTTCTCAAAAATGTTTTCTAAATTTATTGGCCAAACACTAATTATTTCTCAAAAATGTTTTCTAAAATTCTGACGTTCAAAAATTAGTTATTCTTCTCTCTTATTTGTTCATATGTTCTCTTCCTTAGATGATACCATTTACAATAAATCCTGGGTGGCAAATTATTGGATTTGTATGGTTTTAAAATGGTTTGAACAAAATTGGATAATTATCCAATCCGTCCATATTCTATATGGACAAATATGGTTTGGGTAGTTAATGGACGGATTGGATAAGAGTTTACCCATATTTCATCCACATTGATTGAAGAATTAAAAAATGAATTTATATGTTTTAAGCTTCTAAAGTAATTTATTAATCTACTCACTCCCACCCCTACCTCCAATTCACCCACCCCGCTTTCATTCCCCTCCACCTCACCCCTCTTTCATCCGGCCCCCCTACCCCATTTGCATCCATCCACCCCCAATTTTTTTATGTTCTTTTTGTTAAAAAAATTCTACCCCAACCGCCCCTCCACCCCCTGTTTCCGATTAGTTTTTTATGTTTTTTCATTAAAAAATTGAGTTTCTTTTTATATTTTTCAAAAGAAAAAATTTACCCCATCCGCCCCCCCCCTCAACCCTTCCACCAACCTATCTCTAAAAAAATTTCTCAACAAAAAAAAAAAAATATCTTCCTCCCCCCAGCACCACCACCGCCAAAATTTTGGATGTTTTTCTAAAAAGAAAAATCATGTCTTTTTTTTTTAAAAAAAATAAAAAAATCCTGCCACCCCCCCCCCCATCTCAGCCCCACCCACCCTCCAATTTTTTTGAAAAATAAATTAATATTTTTGAAAAATAATAATTAATATTAAATTATTTTTTTAGCACAATTAAGAATTTTAAGTAGAAGTGAGAAGTGAGTGATCTATTATGGGTCTATATGAATACTCATATTTTACCCATTTTGACCATATTTGTAGGGGCTATATTTATGTAAGTTTCCTCTCTTAAAATAGCTTGAAGCCCATATTTACCCAATTAAAATATGAGTGATCCAAATCATTAAATATAGATTAAATGGACTCAATTCATTAATATGGGCTGAAATTGTCACCCCCTACGTCACTAGTTGCCATGAGTCCTTCACTATGCTAAAAGTTGAAAAAAATCTACTTATATAAATGTTAAAACTATATTTTAGCCTAAAAGGTTTGAGGGTTCGTTTCTTTCCATGGATCTAGACGTGTCATATTTTAGTCTAGCTTACAAGTAAATGTTATTTTTATGGTCATTTCAATTTGGGACTTCATGTGGCTGAATTTCTAATTTTCATAAATCCTCTCAATCATTGTCTTTTCATTTCGTCATTTTATTTCTGGGTTAAATAGAATAGCAATTATTGAGGAATAATTTTTTTTTAATTTCTCAACCATACATTCAACACTGACTTATATTTGTTTTTTAATATATTCAACAAATTGAGATGAAATAGCACAAATATTTACTGAAAAAATAACTAGATAATACATATGAAAAAAATATTTTTATAGCGTGATAAAACAGTTTTAAGAATTTAAAACTCCATTTAATTTCTCCTAATCGAGTTAACTAATTCGATCAATCTGGTTAGTATTATGAGAATTAAAAATCATTTGTATAGGCCTTTGATAATCAAAAGCAATTTCAAACATTTCATAAAAAGAATTCGTTTTAACTTCTTTTTGGAACTTTTTGATATTTGAAGACCACATAGTATACAACACTTTTAAATTTACTTTTTCTAGCACTTTTATTAGTTTGAAAAATTCAATCACAATTGTTGTAAAACTTAAGAACAAAAGAATAATATAAAAATGAAGACAAGAAGAATATAAGACAAGAGGAACAATATAAGATAACTTTCTTTCTTTCAAGTGTTCACCAAATCTTCAAGTGTCTGCAATATGAACCCTTATGCCTCTATTTATAGTGTAACATAGAGGTATACAAAAGGTTAGTCATAAACATGACATTAACATGAATATAATGAGGGAGGTAATGGAAGTGAAAGGTTACAAGAATAATGGTTATAAATGTGGAGGTTATGGAGGTTATGGTTATTTTCATAATGGAGGAAAGAAATGGAGTAACTTCTTGATGTAGTGGACATCCACAATATATTATTTTATAACACTCCCCCTTGGATGTCCATAGATAATATGCCTCGTTAAAACCTTACTAGGAAAAAACCCCGTGGGAAAAAATCCTAGTGAAGGAAAAAGAGTACACATATCTTTTAATACGCTTTGAATGTTGCCTCGTTAAAAATCTTACCAGAAAAACCCAATTGGGATAAAACCATGGTTAAGGAAAAGAGTACAACGCGTATTTTTCTCCCCCTAATAAAAACTTTACTTGATATCTCGGAAACAATGCATTCCAATCTAGTATCACAACTTCTCAAATATTGATGTTGGCAATCTTTAGTGAATAAGTTGACAAGATTATCACTTGAATGGATCTTTGAACGTCTATCTCACCATTTTGTTGAAGATCATGTGTGAAAAAGACTTTTGGTGAAATATACTTTGTCCGATCTCCTTTGATTGTATCCTTCCTTTAATTAAGTTGTATATCATTTTCATATATGGTGGCTGGAATATCCTTTTCAAAAGAAAATCACATATTTTCTGAATATGATAGATCATGATTCCAACCAAACACACTCCCGACTTAATTCATAGATCAATATTATTTCTGCATGATTTGAAGAAGTGGTTACTAATGTGATTCTTTGAATTTCCAAGATATTGTTGTGTGTCCATATATAAATAATATTCCATTTGCGATCGAGCTTTATGCAGATCAAATAAATATTCTGCATCTACATAATCAAATCATTTCTGACTTTGGGATTGATCATTTCAATTTTATTGAAGCTCATTTTTTCTTCTGAAAGAAAATCACACATCTTCTATGTGTTGAGTCACTTTCTTTGTTAGTTTCTTGTCATAACTTGAATGATACTATGACAATATTTTCACATAACTTTCGTTATGTATATCAAATAATCTTCTAGCATTTGCATAACCAACAATCTGTAAGTGCACCAATTGCACTAATACATGATATTTTTAAATCATTTTCATGAGATACAAAAAAATATTTCTCTGTGTTAAGAAGTCGATCTCAAAACCATTGGGTACTCAATGAAATTGCTTTAAGACCTTTTAAATCCTTCAAGGATTTTCATATAACCTTCATCGTCTAGTTAGGCATAATAATCATTCAATATACATATTCAAGTATTTCATCTATGGCCAGACTGAAACAAGTCTCATTGTATCCACTACTAGAGAATATATCTCCATTTAATAATGTCAGGATTTTTGCCCTTTATGCCTCGAGGCACAAACCGTACTTTATATCTTACGATTATATCTTACAGTTATACTTTCGCACAATGATTCATTTGTACCCCACTGACATATATTTTGATCTATGACTAATTGTGATGGGAGAATATTGTTGGCTTGATGCATACATGTTAAATAAACTCATCTCATACCAAATTTTATTTGAGATATTTGTTCTCATAATCAAATGGTCTAGCTATAATTGGAGGCAAATAATTTATGTTAAACCAACCAGTATTATCAACATAATTTTATTGTTTGGAATTGTGCTCTTAATTTAATAATTTGAGAAAACAACCTACAAAAATCAATTAGTAAGTTGATACAAATGCACATGTGACCATACCATAGATGCATCTATTAAATTATAATAGTAAGCGGTTCACATGGCAGGTGAACGGGCCCATATTCACCTATTTATATGTTCCAAATAATTTTAGGGGATACAATCTCAACCTTAACTGGTACAATGATAATTTTATCATGAGAACAAGCAACACAAGAGAATTCTTGAAGAATCTTTTATTTCTTCAAACATATAGTCACGTGAATTCTCAATTTCTTTTGCATCACATCTAAACCAGAATGGTCAACCGGTTATGCCAACTGATGTTTATTCTAGTAAACTTCTAGTTTACTTTTGCATGTGATTCCTTCATCATGCCCATATTTGTATACAACAAACAACGGGAAAAAATGGGTAACCTTATACATAAATATTTATAACTCACTTTGATTGTAGTAATTTGAAGATATTAAATCTTCCCATAATTTATAGTCTTAATATAATATTTTTCTTCTTTTCAATTCTTTCGAAACTTAAAAAGTTTCTTTTGAGACTTACTACAACCCCAATATTATGAACAATTTCATTCCTTCGGATAGTAACAAATTAGTCCTTTCGGAACTCTCAATCTACCACAAATTTTTCAACGCCATTCTTATGGTGATCATCTCCTTCAAAGAGAAAATTATTATTATTGTCATGGTTAAAATTATCACATACAAGACTTATTTCTTGACAACCAATGACAAATTTGTGTTGCCACACAATAATTTTTATTTTGGTCATGGCCAGAACCTTTATAGGAAAGAATTATTTCTTTCTTTTGTCCTTCAATAGTTCAGAATTTAACATACCACAATATTTGTGTAGTACTTTAAAGTATATGACTAAATGACTATTTATGTCAAAATATTTCTTTTCAATCTCTCAAACCTCCCGTAGAGGTGAGATGTGACATTTATCCAACAATACATGAACATGTTCTTATCCATAAGAACACAAGTCACATTTTCTTTAAGAAATGGACCATAACCATTTAAAACATGTTCCATAAGTTTTTATTAGAAACTCATTGTCATGCTTTCACATTTATCAAATTTATGCGACTCACTTCAACATCACTTTAAGAGGTCAAATGTACCAAATGTACTACCACTTTGTGTTCCTTTATTTTGATGGAGGATTTACAAAACTTTTCAAATTGGGTTGCACCAACAACAATGTGGCCAATAACTTTTCATACCTATTTGATGGCCAAAAATTACCTTCACATTTGAAGGACCATCTTAAGAACCCATAATGTTCTTCCTTTTAATTACCACAATTGACCATTAACATTTTACCACACTCATATTCATAAATTTAACCACTTGTCATTTTCAGACACATTATGTCCTGCTACCACATTCACATAAGAGAATGGAGCAAATCAATTAGACAAATTTCAATACTTTTATCAAGAGCATATCAATTTGCTCAGTCATTATTACATCATCATTATATAATGTTGGGACTTGAACCCAACGTCTTACCCATAAGAAGGCATTTTAGGTCATTATTTGTTGGGACCCAACCCAATATTTTATTATCATGATGCACCAGGACTCTCACCCGATGTATTACCCTCTTGGTGCAATAGGACTTGAATCCTTCGTCTTACCCTCAATCAATGACATAATAAGTCAAATATAATAGGACTCACCATTGAGCCTTAAAAAAATACTGTCACTTTGTGATCAACATGCACAAATAAATATAGAACAAAAGAAACACAATAAAAATATCATCAATAAAGTATGTAATAATATCTTAAACTTTTCCAAAACAGAGAGTTAACTACATATAACATTATATTATATTATGTTTGGTGCATAATTATTAAGGTAGTGAATTACCGTTATAAATCAAAGAATCAATTGCACACTAAAAAAAATAAAAATTCCAATTACACTAAAACCATCACCCTTTTTCAATTTTCATGTGAACCAAAAAATATTCACACACAAAACAAAATCAATTAAAAGCTTATGTAATAACCAAAATAGTGAGCATAATCATAAATAAAATATTACACAGATTTTATAGTAATTTACCTTAGCTTGTTCCCGAAAGAAAAATAAACACAATTATTTTTACCTTCGATTCTTTAAATTTACTTTGCTTCAATCCTTCAATGGTGGAACAATCGTGCTGATAACGTGTTGTAAAACTTAAGAACAAAAAAACAATATAAAGATGAAGACAAGAAGAATATAAGACAAGAGGAACAATATAAGATAATTTTCTTTCTTTCAAGTGTTCACCAAATCTTCAAATGTCTACAATATGAACCCTTATGCCTCTATTTATAGTATAACATAGAGGCATACAAAAGGTTAGTCATAAACATGACATTAACATGAATATAATGGGGGAGGTTATGGAAGTGAAATGTTACAAAAATAATGGTTATAAAGGTGGAGGTTATGGTTATCTCCATAATGGAGGAAAATGATGGAGTAACTTCTTGATGTAGTGGACATCCACAATATATTATTTTATAACAACAATCAATTTTTAAAAAACCACAATTAAATAACTTTATAGCCATAATATTTAAATATGCCATTTAATTTAACCTCAATTCACATTTACGCCCTCTAACTTTAGGTTGCACAAGTAGACACTTAAACTAGGGGTGTACAAAATCGAACCGAAAATCAAACAAAACCGCAAACCGAGTCAAACCGAGAAAAAAAACCCGACTAGTGGTTTGGTATTGGAAAAACAAACCCGACTATATTTGGGTTGGTTTGGTTTTAACTAAAAAAAAAACAACCCGAGACCAAACCAACCCGACATTATATATGTAATTTTAAAATTTTATTTTATACATAAAAATATTTACTTTGATATAATTTTAAAATATTTCTTATACTATTTCTTAGTTTTTATCTTTTAATGTATTATTTCAAGTTTAAAACTTAGAATTCGAAATGGTCCAATAAAGATTATAGTTCATAGATGTTGATAATTATAGTAAAACTTAAATCAAAATCAAATTAATTCTAATGCAAAAATAAAATCAATTCAACGCTAAGAATGACAATAATATTGAATATTTGTTCTTTAGTTTTACACTAGTAAACATGGCCGCGCTTCGCGCGGTGCTAAAAAATATTAGATTAATGATTTTTTTAAAATAGTATTTTAATTTCGATATTCAAATTCAAATAAACTAAATACTAAATTCTTACTCACTTTAACTATATTTTAAATTTCTTCCTGACATATTAGCTTCATCGAAAAAGAAAACAATTCCTTAAATTAGCACAATTTAAATATCCCATTCATATTCTTCTATATTGAAGTAGTAATAATTGAACGT
>JAJOOS010019515.1:0-27998 GCA_029582725.1 Solanum chiquidenum
AATATTATATTACATTTAAAAAAGAATTATGAATATTAGATATTTAATTAATGGAATTATATGTAAAATAATATGTTAATTAAAAAGTAATAGAAATAATAATAAAATAATGAAAAAGTGAAATAGAGAGTGTGAATAGTAGTTCTCCAAATTTGGAGAACTACTATTCAACTCTCTAAATTTGAAGAATAGAGGGTAATTTGGAGGTGGGTTGGAGTGCCCATTCTCTATTTTACTCTCCAAATATAGAGAATGGAGAGTAAAATAGAGGTGGGTTGGAGAAGGTCTTACGAGGAGGAAGTATCATTAATGCAAGGGCTTTACTTTTGAAGTCATAAATGAAAAAACACGTGTCAGCTTGGTTTTAGTTACACGGCGTTTTAGGTGGAAAAATACATAATTACTACTCCCTCAATTTCATTTTATATGTGCACTTACATTAAGAAATGATATAACTTCACCCTTCTATCTTTATTTAATGTTTTTTTAAGTCAATTTTATTAATAAATGACAAGATTAATTAACTATTTTATCAAGGATATAATAGGTAAAATATGATAATTTATGCATAAATTTTATAAAATGACAAGTATTGTGGTTCAGCTATTTATAGAAATGGATAACATATAAAATAGGACGGAGGGAGTACTAGTTAATTACTACTTTTGTTCTCACTCCTGTCCCGTTCATTTTTACTTGTCTTATTATAAAGTACTATTTTGAAATTAAATAGTATTTCCTCCGTGTCTAATTACTTGTCCACTTTTTCTTTTTTAGTTATTCTAATTATTTGTCCATTTTGACAAATAAAAAAAGAACAGTTTTTTTTACCTATTATACCCTCAATTGATTACTTTGAAAATGGTAGAACTAATTGAAAATCTTAAAATTTTAATTTATTCACTTCATAATTAGTAGAGATAAAATGGTAAACACACTATATCAATCATTATTTTCTTAATAGGTGTGTCAATTTAAAAGTGGACAAGTAAATAGGGATAGAGAGAGTACTCTCTATCTAATTACTTATCTAATTTTTCTTTTTTACTTGTTCATTTTGATAAATCAAGAAAAAATATTTTTCTTTACCTATTATACTCTCAATTTATTACTTTAAAAAAGATAGTACTTCTTGAAAATCTTAAATTTTAATTCATCAACTTCATAATTAATAGGGGTAAAATGATAAACTCACTATGTTAATCATTATTTTCTTAATTGGTGTGTCAATTTAAAAGTGGACAAGTAATTAGGGACAAATAAAGTATATCCAACAATACTTATTCAAATTATAAAGTCAATGCATAATTGATCATTTAGTGTCTATTTTACTATTGCTATTATATACTACTTATTTTTCAATGATTAGATGACTTATATTTCATAAGAGTGATTTGATAAAATTACCCCAATCATTTATTACTTCTTAATCAGCTGTCAAGTCAATAGTGGACAACTACTATGGGACAAAGGGAGTAACATTTCCTCCGTTTACTATTTTTAAAACAAAATTTTATTTTTATTCATTATTTTTAATATATAAACATATTATATTATCAACATTATTTACTTATTCTTAAATCTCTTTTCAAAATCTAAAATTATACATGAATTAATTTGGATATTGTAGTAACATACTTGTATTAAACATTATTTTTTGAGAAAATTACACGATATGGCATACATATATTATGTAATTATTAAACACAAACATAATTTAATTCAATAACAATTCACAACTACTGTTTAATTAATATAGTTATTTTAATATAGTTGTGGGATCAATGATATTTCATAGGTGAAGATCATGGTAATCTCCGATAACTTCTATCCTCTCTTCCTTATGGTGGAGTTGTATCTATTTTCATATTGTTCTTACTCTTAGAAGTTTTTGTACATGTTTAGACTACTTCCTAAGAAGGGTTTTCAGTTAGTTTGTAATTTTTTTTATTGAAATAGATTTTGGGATTAATAATGGTTATATTAAGGCATCACACTATGTTTTTTGTTGTTAAATTTCACATTCCCAATTTAAAATTGGGAGGTAAGTATTATCCTATCTAGATGTAAAAGTAAGTGCCTGCACGATCCGTGAGTTGAATCGTGACAATATATGTACATATAAGGATGGTAGACTTGTCAATTAAGAATAACATCATTACTATAAATTAATACTGACCTCTATAAATTATCATTATTATGAAATAAAAACAATCTAGTCGATTCAAAGGGACTATCTTCAAATAAAATATCAAAAACAAAAATTGAGGAATTTAAAACAAAAATAAATAAAGCAAGCATAATACCATAACAAATCTAACAACTATCCACACATGCAAATATAATAATTCTGCCCCAAAACCATTCAAATCAGACATTGAGCGACTTTCTTTTTAAATATGAGTTAAGTCTCATGTACTGATTCACCTGGCAACTATCTGAAGTTATTAATCTCATCCCTAAGGTGAATATGTCAGGATTAAGACCTTTGTGAGTGACGCCCACACTAAATCATTGGTGGGAGAATCAATTATCAACCCAAAATTAATCTAACACGCCATTTATTAAAATCAAGTCATGATATAAAATAGAAGAAAAACGATTTAAAAACAATAAAAGGATTGAGTCCACATAAATTAAATCAATAGTCAAAACATTGCGAAAATAAAACTCCTGAAAATTGAAAGTTGTAGTACCAAACTCTAAATAAGTCGAGAATGAGGATGCAACCCCAAAATTTAGAAAACATGAATTAATAGTCTAATGTCTTTGTCCGAAAATATGGGCAAGAAATGTAGAGGATCCGATGGCAGCCTGGAAGAAAAGCTTATCCTTGGATTCGAAGTCAAGCGTCCCTTAACTGAAGTCTCGTATCAACTGTTGAAAGATGCATTGCATTCAAGAAGAAAAGAGCAGGTGCAATATCTATACACAATCACAATGTACTGATAGGATCATACGGTCAGTCCGAATGATGAATATAAATAGACAATTACCACGTAGTAAGACAATCAACATGTATCATCAACACATATGAAACAATCCGGACTCCCAATCCTTATCCTGAATTAACATACACATGAAACATGTCCCATATGATCACATACAAGTCATAATTGAGTCCAACTTACCTTTCAAGTAACTTGGACCACTCAAGGATCTAACATACATACATCACATTATAAACAAATAAATCTGGTTCACTTACAAAACCACAAAGAACATGCTCGGTTCTCTCAAGGAATCCACACACAAACTGCTAGTTTAAAGGAGTGGTACCCGAGTCAATCAGAGTTAGTAATCATACTAGACGTGGCAACCGAGCCAATCATTACTATTTCTATACCGATATGGTACCTGAGCCAATCAACACTCACTGACAATCATGCATAACCACAATCACAATAAACAATAACACTTGAACAAGTAAAGTAAACAAGTTCATTGCATGAGATTATCAACATGATGTCATTTCATATGCTCCCTATGTTTTTTACCAACATGCACTACACAAGTGATATTATAAAGTAGTAGACATACATACATACATAAATTAGAAAACATATAACCATCATCTACCTCGCATCAAATTTATTGGAAACTCTAAAGAACTCAAACCTTTTCCTTTTGAAGTACCTTGACTTGTTCTTGGTCTAAGATAATAATAAAAATAAAACAATCAATCAAAAATGACCTAATTATACTTGAATTATAACCAAATCATATCCCCAGGTCAATTCATGATCATTCTATCCAATCCAGGGCTTTTTTCATCATTAAATCAAGTCAAAACTCACCCCTAAAATTAATATCCTAGATTCTAAGGTTTAAGAATCAAATTAAAAAATAAGAGAGTAATGAACTTACCTTTACCGATGAATTTAGTGGAATATCAAGTAGGAACAACGCTAAGTATGCACTCTCAAATCCAAGAAAAATTAACAAAAAATAGGAGATTTTGAAACTTTTTCTACGTAAAATTCCGACTTACCCCGTTATAGCAACCCAACCCGCTATAGTGACCCATCCCGCTATAGCGACCCCGCCTACTATAGCATTCGTCAGCTCACTATAGCATCTTCACACTTACGCTATAGCAGTTTGGTGATCGCTATAGAGGATTACACAAAATTCATAAACTCAGAAATTCTTGAAAATCTCATTTTTACAACATACCTTCTTTCCTTGATGTTCTGATATATGCCCTTCACGTCAAGTTCAATTAAGGAAGTATTAATCACCCAAATTTGATACATGAAGTCCTACGAGTTTCTTAATTTCTTGAATACTAGAAAATATAATCCAAATTTAGAAATTTCACCCTACCCATTCCTAGATGGACCTAGACCTCACCTCGCTCAATTTTTTTCTAAGAGTGCCTATCCTAGAATTTTTAAGTCATTACCAAAAAAGTTTTTTAGCCCAATTTCTTTTACCATTGGCCTAGTCATAACAATCAGGATGGATCGTTACAGAATACGTCTACTTGGAGGAAAAAAACTCTCCAAGAATAGTTCTATGAGTTTTGTCTATGTAGAGATGGATGCTTCTTATAACTCTCTTAACCATGTGTTGCTTCCCTTATCAGAGAGAATTGGAACAACCACAAGCATACCTTATTGAGAGATATCTAGGAGGTTGTATGCTAGACACACTCCGATAAAGTTTTTTAAATATTTGTTTGGGTCTTCAAGAGGTAGACCACCAAATAATCCTTGCAAGTCCAGACAGTGCAACATCGTGTTGATGATATTAAAGTTTGCGTTTTTATTTAGTAGTGAAGGTTGAATGCCCCGACATGGCCCATTTGTGCAGGAACTACTGTAGTAGCAGCCTCAACGACTGCGCTGTGATTATTTTCATCATCCATTACAAAATTTTGTGAACAAATGTCGCGATTACGAGTTTGAGAAAGAAAACCTGAGGTCACTTTTGTGAGACCTGAGAGGGTTTATGTCTGAAATTTTAGGGTTTTACCCCATTTCTCCCATTTTGAGTTATGAAAAATTATTGGAGACAATTTTAAACAGATTTCTAGTGCTAAATCATTTGGGTAAGTGTTTTTAACCTTAAAACTTCAGTTCTCTTTGATCATTTGTGGATTTTAACATCAAAAATTTAAATTTTGGGTGGCCAAGTGAAGTGAAAGGTTTCCTGTAACATCCCAAAAATTAGTAGGCTAAACTAGAGCTTGAAGTGAGGATTAAAGTCATGAATATAACTCCCCGTACTTAAAATAGAGGTTTTTGTGTTAGAACGCCAAGGTACCAACCCTCAAGGACCAACTAGGGGCCCTTGAGGAAGACCCCTAGAAAAGTGCCTAAAACAGTGACCACAGAAGGACCCACGCCCCGTAGGTGGGGGTTCTGTGGTTGGCCAAAAACCTGCAGCCACCAACCCACGCCCAACCAACACGAGCCGTGGGTCAAACCACGCCCCGTGGTCAGGGTCTCGTGGGTGAGGCAGTGAGTGGTTTTAAGCGGTTAAGTTGGGAACTAATGGAACTTTCCGAAATTAATTAACTATTAAGTGACGTCATTTTACCCTAGTTTAGACCACCTATATAAAGACTTTAGAACCTTAATTAAGTCATTCCAAATCATTGTTTCTAAACCTCCAAAGATACCCAATTCTCTCTCTAGAAAGAAGAAGAAGAAGAGGGTCAAGCTAGGTCAAGTCAAAACTCCATTGTTTCAAGCTTGGTAGGCTTTAATAAAGGTATGATGGCTTATTCATTCATGGATCCCTTTCATCCATGAATCCCCCATGTTTTTCCCAATTGTGAAGATGAATCCCTAATTCTAGTTAGGGTTCCCTCCAATATGGTGGGTATTGTTGTATGTTGATCCAATTGAGTGGATAATGATCATTTATGATTGAATTAGTAGTATATCATATTTTTAAGATGAAATTACATGTTTACATGCCTAACCCATGTTTAGAAAGATGAAATTGAAGTAAGTGGGTTTTATGTCATGAAAAGGAAAATTGAGGATTTAGGTGTAATCTTCTAGAATTGATGAAATATATTGTAGACCTCTTGATTGTTAAGAATATAGACATGAATTGAATGTGATTAATGTATGTATGATGAACCATGGTTAGTAGAGATAGAGATTGGGGGTAAAATGATGAAGTATGACTAGATTGTTTAAGATTGAAGCACATACATGAATTATGACTTGTAAGCTATGATGATTAGAATTGTCTTGAGACTAAGGCATGGATGATGAATGATTATTGTTAGGTCTTTTAAAATAAATCTTATATGTTGAATCATGACTAGTAGGGCTTGAGAGTAAAACTAATATGATGAGTTAAGACTAGTAAGGCTTTGAGAGGGAAGCTATAGGATGAATGTTGATTGTATATGGTGTTGTTGTGGAAGGCTTACCCACATGACTTATATTATGAATGTAAGAGATTATGCATGTTCTTATAGAACCTATGTAAATGCTTATGAATACTTTAAGAGTAAAGTGTCTATGATTATGTATTGAATATGAGATGGAAGCTTATACGCTAGTTGAGTCCGACTTCCAAATGAGATCCTTATATGCTAGTTGAGTCCGGGTTCCCAAATATATATCATGAGATGGAAACCTTTTACACTAGTTGAGTCCGGGTTCCCAAGTATTATCTCATGAGAATTGCCTAAAATGAATCTAAGAGTAAACGTGATCATGGATGGTGATAGTTGCTCACGCATGATCTAATGAGCCTTCTTAATGAACTAAGACATGCTTAAATAAAGTATCTCGTTAGTGTTCAAGGGCTTTATATATGAACTATGATTAACTTGAAGTAGTGATATGATATCCCTTCATGAATAGATTGAATTGGTAAGACAAAATCATGCATGTTAGCTTGAGATAGTAGAACTCATGGATAACCTTGGATTGAGAAATCGTACCCTTCCATTGTAGCTTGAACTAGCATAATAGAATGCTTGCATGATAGCTTGACTTGGTGAAGTCACACCACTTCATGATAGCTTGGATTGAGCAATAGTACCCTTCCTTGATTTGGACTTGCATGATAGAGTACTTTCCATGATAGCTTGGTCTAGCATAAGTAAGGTGCTTTTCCTTGATAGCCTTGAATTGGTGATTCATAACCATTCATAAGTGATGATGTGTTGTGGACTAGTAAAGAGGTACTCTTCCATGACTAGTATGAATATGAGGAACAAGTCCCTAATCTAAGTAGCATGTATATGATGAAACAAGATTACTTCAAGGAAGTATTGTAAGTATGTTTTGATATGAGGTTTACTTGTATGATGTATGCCTAGTTTGGATTGTAGCTTGAAAGGACCTTCCAATACATGTGTGACTAAAGGTGAATATTCCCCTGTCTATGAGAAATAAGCTAAGGATGAGATCAAAAGAATGATGAATATGAATGAGGACCTAAAGTGACTTGCTTAGCATGGGTGGGATTATGGGGTCTTATCCATGCATTGCACAAACTTGTCTTGAGGTGACTTATGAAGTGTTTCTCTTATATTATACTAAACTAGATGCATTGATTATACCTATGACTATGATGTTATCTCTAATGCATATATCCTCTGTCTTTTGTTGACGTCTCTTATGATTATGATATATGTTTTAAGTTGACTAATGCCTCTAATGTGCTTATGTTGATGATTTATGCTAGCCATCATATTTAGTACACGTTTGTACTAACACATAATTTTGCCTACATTCTTCTCAAATGTAGGATCCGACGATATTGACTTCCATTCTCGTGGCTAGGTGCATAGTAGAGCAAGTGAAGATTTGGTGAGTCCTCGTAGCATCGAGGACTTGATCACCCTTTCCTTTTTATGTCTTTCTTTTTATGTTAGAACTATTGTATGGGTTGTGTCCCTAAGACTTCCATGTATTAGATGGTTTGAGACAATGTTAAAGACTTCTGCTTCATTTTATGAGACTTTGATTGAATTGGTAAAATGTTTTAAATTTTTATACTTTTCTATTATCTTATGTTGTGATATGCTAAGTGACTTACATGGAGTCCTTCGGGGTTCTATGTGCCATGTTACATCTAGGGGTAACCTCTGGGTCGTGACATTTTCAAGAACATGAGTTCAAAAGTAAAACGGTGATTGTGAAAGATTCCGACAAGTGGTATTGTGCCGATGAGAAATGGTTCCGACAAGCGTTTGACTTTGTGATTTGAACTTGATACTTGTGCCGATGAAAGAACATGAAACCATTCTGTTTCAATAGAGGTACGAGAAACGGTTGGGGGCAATGAAGTAGGTGAAGTGGTTGGATTTTGCGAGCTGTTCCAACCACTGCTGGTTTGAGCTTGTATATGTGAGAAATTTACAAGAAAAAACGAGATTTCAAAAAGAATTCAAATCAACAATTTTTCTGCACAAAACAGGGAAAGAGAATGAACTAGAACTGAATGTTGGATTATGACTGTTAAGCCTTGTGTGTTGTGTAAAATGAACCGTTAGGTTGAATTGATTTCTATGGAGGTTTTAGTTGAGGCGGTTAGGTTAAGGTGAAATGAATACTTGTATTCTAAATTAGTTTTGCCTTGTTTAGTGGATTGCTTGTTGAGTAGCGTGTTGTTTGGTACTCACTCCTTTCTTTTACACTTGTGTAGGGTCTGAACCTGAACCCGTGTGATTATTCTCCTTCATATTTCTCTAAGGCTTTCTGAGGATATATTGAGAGGTAGTTGCTTGTCATCCTTATTTTGTGGGCCCTCTTGTTCCTTATTTTGTGCTTTATTCTATTCGAGAAACAAAAACATTGAGACTTGTATTTATCTTTCAAATTTTGTATTACTAAGCCTCAGATGCAGGAGAGCTATTGGATGACCCATACTTGCAAGGAGACTTGTTGAGATTTTTTTCTACCTGACTAATTATCGCCCAGACATTGCTTACCACTTACAACATAGGAGGGAGTGATCATCTGATTTTTATATGGACAAGTCGAGATCATCTCACTTAGAAGCTGCTTTTTGGATTTTGCGATACATCAAATCCTTACCGGAAAGAGGTTGATTCTTGTCTACATCATCCTAGTGGCTTTTACACGTGACAACCATATTTTAGCGGTGTTTATAAATTAACTTTTCACACTTATGCTATTGTTGATTTTTTTCCGCATTTATTTCATATTTTTGGGTTTAGACTGACTTGTATTGGTGAGTTTAAATAAGTGTTATCACATTCATTTTTGGATCGTGACAGAATAAAACATGCAATGTAATTTGTAAAAAAAATAATCACTTGTGAATTTGGAAAAAAGTGGTATTTATTTTCAAGTAAAAAATGATATTTGCTTGTGCTATTAAGTTCTTGGTCATTACATCAAGACACTATGGTTGAAATTAGAACCTTTGCATTTAGCTAGTAAAGATGTACATATTTGTATACTTTCTTCGCAATACAAATCAATATCAAGATCAAATAGAAGTAAATTCCATATTGTGATTTGCTTTATTCCACCAAACAAGGAGGTACAGTAGTTGTCTAAAGCTAGTATATAAAACCCCAAAAAACAAATGAAAGGAAGAAATTAAAAAAAGAAAGAAATAAAAAAAGTGTTAGAAAAATCTGCAAAGTGGTTGACACTTTCTATAAATTACCTACTTACTAGTGATAAATTGGTAATGAAAGATCCTTCATATATCCCATTAGAACAAGACACACTACACATCCAAAGAAAAGAAAATACAAAAAAATGGTTAGCCCCTCTTATCCAAAAACTTCCCTAAAATCATCATCTACTAGCTTAAACTCTATGAAGCTGAAGAGCTTAGTACAATCCTTTATTTTCTCCCATTTATATCGAGCTATAGCGAAAGCGAAATCATTATTATTTCAAGTTATGAAGAATGTTCAATTAGTGGTCCATCAGAACAAGAAGAAGAATAATGTGAAGTTGTTTCTTGGTTCATTTAGATTGCATTATAATTGGTGTTCTTCTCATGTGATGCCAGTGCCTGTTCCAACTGCATTTGATGTTTATTATGATTCTACATGGAATTCTATTATTTCTACTGCTTGTGATGAGTCAGAACTCTCTGGCTATCTTCAATGGCTTGAAGACAAGGACAATAATAACAATGATATTGATAAGCTTGCTGATATGTTCATTGCAAATTCTCATGAAAGGTTTAGGTTGGAGAAAGTTGAATCTTATAGGAGATTTCAAGAAATGTTGGCTAGAAGTGTATGATCCAATATTGGTATTGTTGTATGTTTTTGATAATTTTCTCATATTTTGGAAGGTGCATGGACTTCTTTTTCATTTTTAATTTTTTAATTTAGAGAGGTAGGTCTTGTGGGATTATATAACCATAGAATATGGAGTAAAGAGAAGGAAAATCTCTTGGCTATATGGGGGTATGGAGAATTGTGCAATTCTTCTCATTGACATATGTTAATACCTTTGAGATCTGAAGTTTATTACAATCCTTCTACTATATCAACAATTCCAATCAATTTCTATTTGAGAGGTTTCCTTGTTTCCTTATATTGTTGAAATAATTATAAAGATGATTAAAAATCTATCAATTTTATGAAGAGAAAAACCCATATAAATCTCTAATATTTTATTCATGCCATATAACGAAAAGAAGGTAATTTACATTGGATTTTGGTTCATTAAAATTTCATCGGTGTCGAGTCTGTTGGATAGAACTTGCCTAGTGCAATTTAGTATGATTTACAGTCTATTACATCTGGTACACACAAAAATGCTCATCCAAAAGACAGAGACCGTAGCTATTATCGATTATCATGGAATTTTAAAAAAATAATAATTTTATCTGTGTGAACGTATTACCGTTTTCATTATATCCACATATTTTAAGGATAGTGACATTTGGGTTTATCTCTTTGCCTTTTGTGGGGTTTAAGTCCGTAAGTTTGTTTCTTTTCCTGCGGGCCAAGCTTTTGATACTTTTGAGATTTAGACTGTTGATAAAAATAAAGAAAATGCATTAAAATAACTATCCTATATTTAAAATAATGAAGACCGTCGAATTCTTTTTGTCCTTTATTAAAATACTTGTAATTTATTATTTTTGTTGAATAATTATTATTTTAATATTTAACACTTAATTGTAAAATAAAAAAATTCCTATTTATTTTTTCTTAAATCTTTCTTATTTGAACTATATATGTTAAGAATTTATCACTAATTTTTTGATAGGAGAGGGGTTTGGGCTACAGTTTAGAAATTGGAATTTGAAATAGGGAAAAAGTAAAAGAGATGCATGACCCTTTTCTTTCTCATACAAACTAATCAACATGAATTGATTGTTTCAAATTTCAATGATAAAAAGAAAAAGCTAACACCTTTACTCCATAAGTTATAGGTTTTCTCTTTCTTTTTTGGCCAAAAGTTTTTATTACTCATTCCGTTCATTTTTACTTATCATATTTAAATTTAATATATCTTTAAAAAATAATGAATGACATAGTTATTTTATCATATATAATGTTTTAGTACTCCCTCCATTTGGATTTACTTGTCAAATATTTCCTAATTTGATTTCTATTGTTACTTGTCATTTTTGACAAAATCAAGAAAGAATAATTTTTTTTTCCTATTATACCTTCAATTTATTAATGTTAAGCTAATGAGTAAATATATTTGTGACCCTATCAATTAATATGGATAAATTAGTAAATTCAATATATCAAAATCATTATTTCTTAATAGGTGTGCAAGTATATCCTAACAGAGTGAGTATTAGATATTGAAAAATAATTTGGAAAATACGTAATTAATTTTAAGGGTAAAGCATGAAAAAAAATAAAATTATGTATCTTTTTTTGTTACGTAAAATATCACAAGTAAAAATGAAAATATATTTTAGTAATAGTGGATAATAATTAAGGTGAAGGGGTTTCCAACATGTCCTGTCATTTTACACTTGTTTGGATGTGTGTTTTGTTTATAGAGAAAAAGTCTATTAGAAAAAACAAAGGAGCAAAAAGGCTTGATTTTAGCTGAAATCTGATCACAAGCATTAGCTGTTTGGATATTATAATTACATTAATAACGGCGAAGATTCAGCCTTGTTTAACTCTTCGAGTTGCTCACTCTTTGATTCCCCAAAACCCCGCCAGACTTGCCCTTTGTTTTCTTTCTTCTTTTTGGATTTGGAATCAAACTTATAATATATGCATAGTACATAAATACGTCATTTAATTTTGTTTAGGTGGTATTTGTGTCCTTCGATTTTGAGTGTGTACAAGTTAACATTTAAACTTGTAAAAAATTGAACAAGTAGATATAACCGTTCTATGTGACATAATACATGTAGGACATAAAATTTTCATGTAGGACGCCACATAGGACGAATGTATCTATTAATTCAATTTTATATAAGTTTAAGTGTCTACTTGTACACAACCAAAGTTGAAGGACATAAATAACAACGGAAGCCAAGCTGAATGTCATATTTATGTATTTTTAACTTATTGTAATTGGGAATAATTTGTGCATTTCTTTCCGATTACCAAACTTATTTATTATGAACTACCTATAATTATCTTTTAGGTGAGTTGGTCGACGTACCCAGAGGCGGAACCACAGTGAGGGTGCACGTGCACCCGTTACTTCGAAAAAAATCATGTGTATATATGCATATCTATCTTAAGAAACTAGCTGAAAATAGGATAAAATTAACAGTGCACCCATAAATAACATAGAAGTGCCCTTATGCAGTTGGTACAAGCTAGCAGGGGCGGACTCACATAGAGGCCGCCGGGTGCTCGAGCACCCATTAACCTCGTCTTGGAATATATATATCTATGTAGAAATTAAGTGGTATCTTTATAAATTTAACATAGAGCACCCAATGAACAAATGATCTGCCTGTTCCATTGGCTCTTGGGTGGGTGCTTAGTGTTGTTGAGCCTGAGTTCAAATTTCACTATTAAAATGTCTTTTATATTTTTGATTCCGCCACTTTCAGAGCACCCACAACTTTAAAATCCTAGATCCGTCACTGCAAACTAGTGAAATCACCTACGAAACCAGGGTTTGGACCTAGTTAGCACCTATTTCATTTTTTTTATTCTAAATTTAGCTTAAAGCTTATATTGGTGTACCCGAAGTTTTCAAAACCTAAATTCGCCTCTGAATGTACTCCTGCTAGTTTAAAGAAGTTAAAACTCTTTTTCTTCTTTTATATGTTTACTTTTGTTTCATTATTTTTGGTCCTTTGAATGGAAGAGCATCAATAAACAAGTCACAACTTGCTTTTCCAATATGTCTGTTGTATAGAAGACCAAGCAGCAAGAACCGGATCTGTCATGGACCACTTTTACCCAAATGAACCCTTTTTACTTCTCTTTTAATTTGCATTTAAATTACTTCAAAAATTTATAGCGGGCACCAAGTAGGAAAAATGCTTCATGGAACATGTTTGGTGAGTCTACTTTACTACATATTAATTTTGCTATTTTGTAGTCAGCTTCCATGGTGTGTTAGTGTGTTTAGCAATTAGATTACTACAATTTATTTACATAAAAAAATAATAAGGTCTGTTTGGAACGTCACCTGCTAATGAAAATCGGTGTAATTATTAGGGAATTATGATGACATGTTTGTTTGTCACTATGTAATTATGATGTAATTACATATGTACTTCTTGGTTGCCCAAGTGCAATCATAAATTATATTAAATTTTAAAAATAAAAGTTAATTATCTAAAATTAAAAATTTATATTGGACGAATAAGAGCCTTTATAAATGATATTAAATTAAATATTTAAGATTTAAATTATCTCTTAAAAATATATTAATTAATAAACATATATTCTTAACTAATATTATATAAAAAAAGAATTTATATTTTTCAAATTAGTATATTTTAATTAATTAAACATATACACAAAATTACAAGATTTCTATGAACATCATGAAATGTATGTTTGACAAAAAGATAAATATGATAAATATAATATCATAAAAATATTAAAAATATTGACAAAAATATAATCTATCAAGTCTAACTAAAAAATAAACAGCTTGCAATGTGAAATGTCAAGTATGTCAACCTCTCTAGTTACCTCTTAGGATAATTCATCAAGTATAAGCACAAGTCATAAATAATAACATTAGTAAAATAGACAGTTCATTAGTTTAAATGCTTATTCATACAAGAAACACTTAATTCACTCATAAAAAGTACCAACTATGTCCAAAGACCAATCAACATGCAGTACAACTCACATTACATATCATCAACTAAGAAAAGTCCTCCAAGTAAATCATAACCTACCTCAACAACCGAACTGAAAGTAAACAAGCTAAATTACAAAAAGAAATCCTTTTTCTCAACACCATTGAACACTCGAGACTTCAAAATATAACCACACATTAATCATCTACTTTCTCAAGCGAAGGTCTTGGCTATTCAAACTCATCTAATTCTACCTATTGAAAAGGTCTAACAAACTATTGAAAAGTTATTTAATCAAATCAGAGGTTTTCATTATCAACCCAATCTCATTTATTAAATTTCAGCCCCATTAACCTCTCTTGAGAAGTTCATAAACCCCAAAAATCTATTTTTATAGGGTTTCTAGTTTCTCTCAATATCATAAATAGAGGCTAGGTTTATAATTTCACGCTAGAATATATAATTTAATGAATTAGAAATGAAATCTTGCATGGTTATACCCTCTCTACATTATATCCCAGCAATAAAATAACCCCAGAGTTCAACCCATAAAGTCCCATGAAGAGCTCACCCTTTGATTCCAAAAAAGTAAACAAATTACAAAAGGAAAAGATGAACAAAAAATACTTACCTCAAGAGAAAAAAATTCTAATTCTTAAAAAAGTCGTCCATGAGGTTGTCTCTATTCAAATATTCTAAGTTATGATCAATTATGGATGTGAAAATGACTTAAAACTATAGCAAACAACCACTTCACTATACCAAAGCCTTGCAACTTCATTGCCTTTGATATGGTGAGCAAAGCCTCTCTTCACGATAGCGAAGGAGGATTTCCACTTTGTTTTTTTTATATATTTTTTTTCCAATTCTCAAGGACCAATATGAGAGCACTATAGAGTATAGACCCAAAAAATCATAATGATGGGGAAGATTGTTACATCAAATATCAATTAAACACATGTTCATCTCAAACATCAAAAAGGAAAGATGAGAATAAAATGAAATAAAGAAATATTATTAGACTCCATGAATAACTGAGGATATTTTCTACCCATGTCTAATTCAGTCTCCAAAGAGACATCCTCTATAAGACGGTTCTTCCACTGGACCTTAATAGAAGGAGTAACTCTGGATCTCAACTTTCGGACCTCTATATCTAGAATAACCACAAGCTCCTCCTCATAGGATAAACACTCATTAAACAATACAAAGTTCCACTGAATGATATGATTACCATCACCATGAAACATTTTTAGCATATATACATGAAATACAAATTGAACACTTAACAAACCTGTAGGCAAGTCCAACTCATTGGCTACCTCCCCCCAACACGTCTAATAATATGAAAAGGACCAATAAATCACAAACTCAACTTACCCCTATTTTCAATCCTCATCATACCCTTCATGAGCGAAACCTTAAGCAAAACTTGCTCATCTATCAAGAACTCATTATCTCTAACCTTTCAATCTGCATATTTCTTTTGTCTACTCTGAGCTATCAAAATTTTATTTTTAATCATCTTAACCTTCACAAAAGACTCTCTTACCTCATGGGCTTACTCGAATGCATCAAAATACCTAATAGTAGATCTACACCTCTTACCATACACCACCTTAAACAGAGCCATATCAATACTAGAGTAAGAATTATTATTATAAGAAAACTCAACTAATGAAAATAACTTGTCCCAATGACCATCAAAATATATCACACACACATAGAATGTCCTCTAGCACTTGAACAATCCACTCAAACTTCCCATCAGTTTGCGGATGAAAAGTTGTACTAAAATCAAGTCTGGAACCCACCTTAACCTACAAGATCCTCCAAAAGTTAGAAGTGAACTACATACCTTTATAAGAAATAATGGAGAGCAAATATAACACCTCAGAAGTGAATAAGTTAGAGTGGAAATGAAAAATTGTAAAAAGTTGCTAGTGCACTGGTTTCACAAGCCTATGTACGGACCGTGGGAACCAGTCGTGGTTGCCCTTAGAACTTGGAGTTTCAGTAACTGGTTCATGAGAGGCTAGTATGGACCATGGTTGGTTCTACGAATCGTGAAAGGTTCAGTAGACCACACCACTAAACTTGGGGAAATTTTGGTTAGGGAATGTTGTACAGGAGATTTGTATGGCCCATGAAAGGAACCACGGACCATAGGCCTGGCCATAGTTGAAAAGATCCAAAACTTGAAGTTTCAGGGTTTGGGCAGTACTAGAGAGTCCACAGACCGTCAAAGGTTTTATGGCCCGTGGAAGGGGACCATAGACTTGACTCCAGAGAATCAAAATTTGTTCCCTTGGCTTGTGCGGACGACTCCATAGATTGTAGAAGGATCCATGGTTCGTGGATTGTGTCGTAAAGGGTGGTTCAATAGTTCTTACTCAGGGGTATTTGGGTATTTTCCTTTTCTTTAAATTTCTATAATACCTTATTTTAAGACTATTTGTATGACTATAACTAATTCCCCTAAGACCCTAACCACCCAATTCACTCTCATTCTCTCAAAACCCTAAAGCTCTCTTAAGTCTTCTTCTCCAAGTTTCTCTCAAAGTGATTCAACGGTTTCTTGAAGTTCAAGTCTCTTTTCAAGATTTCATTCTAGGGTTTTAACAAGGTATGTGGGAAATTCATCAATGGTTTCCTCTTCACCCATTGAGTCCCAATGAAATCTCAATTCTCCATTTATGATTCTTGCAAAATTTTAGGGTTTCATGATTTTTTATGAGTTCAATCGAATGGAGTTTTATTCATCATCATTGATCTTATGATGCATGATTTGATCACATTTTAATATTTTCAATGATATTTATATGAATCCATGCTATGCAAGTATTTTATGATTTTAAACTAAACTTTGAAGATATGCATGCATTAGGAATTTAAGAATTTATGAATCAAGGATACTTTTAGATAAAATATCAAGCATGTTTTATGAAAGTGAATTCTTCCAATTGAAGTAATTCTTATCATGAAAGATGATCATGATTTAGATGCTTTAGATAAGTGTCTCTTATGAATATGTTAAGAAATCATTATTTAAAGGAGCTATTCTTATGATTATGAAGTTAATGAATGATCTAGTATTACTAGATTCTTAGCATTTCAAAGGCTATGAATATGATATGACTATGCATGTTTCCGTTGGGTGTTTACTTAGCACCGAGTGGACTTTGGGGGGTGGAGGATCACCCGTTAATAGAGATAAAGTTCTTTATAAGTAATCACCTTGTCCCATAACTACGTTCCCCTGTAGGACTGTTCTAAGATAAACACTAGCTAGTGGATCCACGTAAGCTCATGATTATGGTCCTTACCTTGGCAAGTAGGACACCCTTTTTTTGGTGTGAGAGTAGTACACTAAACTCCATGTTATAGCTTACATGATTTATGTCGGTTAATGATATCTCCTATAAACGACTTATGATATCATTATGACTCTTTTCAGAATATTGCATTGACCTTGTACTATGTTTTACGAACTTAACTTATCAGAATATGTCATGTTTTACTTGGTCATACAATATCATGTTTTCAGACATATTATGTTACTATGCCTATATTCATGCATCTTTTCTCATGCTTTGTATATTTTGAATAGTGACTGCATACATCTTTTGTGCCTTTATTGTTTTATAATATAGGTTCCAGCGCTCCTTATCCAGCTTGCGGCATGTGCTCTCCTCCTACCTCTAACTCCACCTCTGTTCCATCCTCTACTAGCAGTCACGACAACAAAACTGGCTCAAGAATCTCAGCTCTAGCCTCACCTAATCGCGTTCTCACCATATGTGAGAGAAAAGAATTAGATACCAATTTGGATCATCAAATGCAAACTAGAATCAAGTAGTAGCACAAAGAAAATAAAGAAGTGAGTTTTCTTAATATCTCAGTCTCTCAAACAGAAATACAGACGTCTCTATACTATTTTGTAAGACTCTACTAGACAATATGATGAGATTGACGAATATAGAGCTTTGATACTAACCTTGTCACGACCGAAACTACAGTGACTAACACCCACTCTAACCCCATGTGGGTGAACCATTAGTTAACTCGTAACTCATGCAATTTCTAAGTTAAAAATATAAATTAAGAAAACTTAAGATAATAATAATGTCTCCAACTAAATAGATACATAAAAAGTTCAGAAATCTAAACAAACATCCCATCATCCAAAGTTCATCACACCAAAATGTCTAACTTAGAGTAGAAAATAAATAGTTGTAAATAATATTCTTAATGTCCAAAAAGATAGACATTAGAATGAAGAGTATCTATGGCAGCCCAAACGAAAGTAACTCACTCTCAAATCTGGAAGTAGCACTGTTAAATATGAGGTCTCATAGTTGCAAATGGATCATATTATGCACTCAAATGAAAGTGTATGAGTAGCATTAGTATAAGCACAATTATAAAAAAAGTGGACATGTGATTCCACATATTCAACATATAAGTCACAAGTCATCTGAATCACCACATGTTACTGGCATATCAATGCGTAAGCAAATAAAAATACACTTATATTCATCCTTTTAACATGTCACAACCCATCACCCGCTCAATGACCAATTATACAGTATTTAGTCAATACTAAGAAAATATTAGTGTAATTATAAATAGGAGTACAAGCCTGTACTCCCTCCTTTTAAAACATCTCCTTTAACCACACTAGACCTAGCTAGCATGTCAAGTCATGAAATATTGAGCAAACAGTCATCAATCAGTAAAAATCATCAACACACTTGTCAAATAAAACAAGTGGATTGAATTATGGAAATCATATCCATCCTAGCCTTGCAATTGTATAATCACTGCATCTGCCAGATTAATTAACACATATCTCAAAATTATAAGTCTTACTCTCCTATCTATACATGTGATAAGAGTCAGAATCTTTCTATCTAGACATGACCTGCAGGGGATTCTAGGTGTCCATGTAAAATAATAGTGTGGTACCCAATCTAATCACACATAACTGCTCATTTATAAGCTCAAATCAGGCTCGAGCCTCTCATCATCTAAATAGTAAATATACTATCACTTTACCCGCATAACTCAGTATGCTAACCTCTCTAGTTACCTCTCATGATAATTCATCAAGTATAGAATAATCACAAGTCATAATGCATAACATCACTAAAGTAGACAGTTCATAATTTTACATGTTTATTCATACAAGCTACACTTAATTTACTCATAACAAACATAACTATGTCTAAAGACTAATCAACATACAATGCAACTCATATTACATATCAACAACTAAGCAAAGCTGTTGACCCAAAAATGGATGTGATGAACTCCCACAAAGACAAGTTAGCCTCAACCCAAAAAAATGAAAGAAATGCATAAATATAAAGTAATAGCAAGATAAAGTGGAAAAAATTATTCTTTCTATTAAAACCCCCAAAATCTGATTGTCATGTGTACAAGCCACTAAATACAGAAAGTGTGGAAGTAAGAAATAAGTACGAGTCTCAGTCTTTGCTTCTCAAATAGAACAAAGTATAAATGAAAGGAAAAAGAGGGCTTGTCGGAGTGACAAAAATCTACCTTTTCAAATCCTCAACAAGCCTCAAAATCATAAGAAGAAGAGGGAAGAGATCATACGAGTCCGGGCTCAGAACCTACACAAGTGTAGAGGCAAGGAGTGAGTACCAATAATACGGTACCCAACAAGCAACCTAATAAACAAGGCATCTAGCTAGAAATCAAATACTCCTTACCCTCCAATTGAACATCCTCAAACTACAACCTGCACAGAATCAGGCCAACCTAACAATTCTACAATACACGACTCACAAGGCCAAATATCCACAATTCAATTGTCATAAATCAACAATCAAACAAATCAGGTAAGTCAATCTCAATGTCAAGTAGATCAAAAACACGCAACAAGTACATCAATCATAATTAACAAGCAAGTCACACATAAACATCAAATGCATCAATTAGAGAGAGAGAGGACCTTAAGAGTGTGAGCTATCGAATACTAATTTTGCTTGATATATGGGTAATATTTAATTGCTTTAAGTTGTTGAATCTCAATGGGTAGGATATGTTATAATTATGATAGCCATTTCTCAATCAACTAACATGTTTCGAGCAAGTTCTTCAGAACCTTGAAGAGCTTAACAATACAAAGCAACCCAATTCCTTAATTAAACCCACTATCTCAAGCTGGGTTGTAAAGACTCAAATCAATACAACTATCAATCAATTATTCTACTCTATGCATCTTTCTCAAGCAAGAACAGAGAGCTAAGCTAGAATCGAATTTGCAACTTCAGTTCATCAATGAAAACATGAATAAACAATTGAACCCATTTCAAAACAACATTAAATTCTGCAATTAACAATACCCATAAGCTAATTTATGTATTCTATTACATGATCACACCCCTAAGGGAAGGGGTTTTAGCCAAACATAGCGAAAAATAAGAAATCGTTACCAAAAAGATTATCCATCCGAATTGTAAACAATCTTTAATGCTACATGCCAAAATTAAGACTAGAATCCTAAATCCTCAAATCCAAGATCAAAATCCTCTCCAAGAGTGTTCAATAAAGTAAAAGTATGGAGAAAGCTCTAAAAACTGTCTAACTCTAAAACTCTTTTAACTCTATTTTCAAAAATCAATTTATATGTTTCCAAAAACTTCCCAAAATCTCAGCACGAATTCCACTCGGCGACATTAGTCGGGATCACCGAATGACTCGGTGATCTGCCGACATGCATGTCTTCTCACCTTTTGGCTTGACTCCTGTGTCCAATTGTTCTGGAAAATTTGGTGAGTAAAGTCAAGTTTGCCGTTCCATTCGGCGCATCACCGAAATGTCTTTTGCTCGCTGAGTTGGCTTAGTACATGGGCTACTTCACTGGAAATTTTGGCGACCTGGAGGCTCATTCAGCGAGTCGCCGAGTGGCTTTTGCGAGCTCCAGCTTCTCTTTTCTTCAGCTTTTCCAACTTTTTTGCTCCTTTTTGCATTGTAATGTCCTTCCTTGTTCTAAAGCCTTCATGGCTGTACATAAACATATTAACATCAGTTATGAACACAAAATAGACATTGGTGACATTAATTCATTGAATAAAAAGCCCTAAATGAGTCAAAATTTCTGACTCATCAACACCCCCAACTTAAACTTTTACTTGTCCTCAAGTAAAATACAAGATCAATCAGGCTAACAGGGATGTCTACAAATAGTGCTCCTTGAGACTCAACATGAATGCACACAAGGTTCAATCCACACATGGAATGTTCAATTGTGCACTAAAAGTTTCACACTATGACCGACCATCATCAAATAGAGTTCAAGCTCACAATGCTCGCTCTAAATGCAAATTTATGCCCAACAAGAGTATTCACATGCCCTCACATCAAGAATGATTCCATGCTCTCATAAAGCCAATTAAGGATCACAAATAAGAAATCAAAATCAATTCTCACACTCCCAATGAGATAAGCATGTACCACTTTACCCGTAGTCTTGCCCGTATTTTCCAACCAACACATCACTCGGCCCATGAAAGATCAAAAAAGTCTTTCAAGCTTGTAATTGGGCTGAGGGTAAGGGTATGATCATTTTGGCTTAGTGACTTCTACCTTCATGAAGCATGGCTCAAATTTCACTTCTTTTCCTTTTCTTTCATTTTTTTAATCTTCACAACTCATCCTTGTCCTATTCATAGCAAACAAATTTTTTATTATAGCTCATCGGACACCCCTTTTATTTCCACAACATTGCACAATGGATAAAAAATATCATTTCTTTTTTTTATATGGAGGGGTTCCATCTTTTTCCACACATGCCTTCAAGGATGAATTTAACGAACTTCTTAATAATTGATTTCTCTTCTCAATCCTACCATACCCCAACTTTGGCTTTTGTCCTAGGTTGGATATTCAAACAAGCCAATGCTTCACAAAGGTTTTAGGTGGGAAGGACAAGGCCAGTTTTGTTCATGTTTCATCCAAAGAAAAGGGTAGGCTCAAATGGTTCCAAGCTAGGTTCACATGCTCACTAGGTGGTCAAACAAAGGTATAACAATTAGGCTCACTCTAAAATATTTATGCCTAAGATCATTTCCTTCATTCACCAATGCTAGTCAATCAGACCAATAGGGAAAGTACTAGGTATCATCATTCACATATTTCAAGTAAACCTCACCAGACATGGCATTCAACATAATCATCGATCATGACTATACAAGTTAAGCTCGCGTGCAACGCTCATTGCAAGACTCAATTTGACAATCCGATTCGTCATAATGAGATGCTTGATGAGTCAGGGATTTCAAATCATTTAGGGCTTAATATGCAAATTTGAAGTATCCTCAATGCCTATTTTATGCTCTAAACTGATGTTAAAATGCTAATTTCCAGCAATGAAGGCAAAATAGCAAGGTAAGGGTATCACCGGGCAAAAAGGAGCGAAAAAGCTGAAGAAAAGTAAGGCTGGTACTCGCCAAAGCTACTCGGTGTCTCATCGAGTGGACCTTTAGCTTGCCAAAAGCTCCAACAGTCCAACCCATGGACAAGAATAATTTGGCGATAGGATGGGTAAATCGACGAATCGCTGAAGTGTTCGGCGATAAAAATTTAGCCTGCCAAAAGTTACAGAGAAATGAGTGAAAAGGCAAGGCAAAAAGGTGAGAAGAAGAATATTTGGCACATCGCCAATAAGGTCGGCGATGGAAGGGACATTCGGTGCATCGCCAATAAGGTCGGCGAAGCCCGACTTATTTCACTGAGTTACTCCGAAGCTGAAATTTTGAAAACTTATAAATGCAATTTTCAAAAGAAAAAAAAGAGTTCGCATATTGTCCAGTTTTGGTTTTTGATCCTAAGCATTCTAAACATTATTGTTACACTTAATGAGTACGAATTTAGAGTTTGTTTGATTTTTAGCTTCAATTTGAGCATTTTGGAGACTTGTGGATTATTGTCCAAGCCTGATGGAAAACATAGTTGGTAACGATTTCTTGTTCTTTATTATGTTTGGATAACACCCCCATTCTAGGGAGTGTGATTATGTAGTTGAATGCTTCAATTAGCTTATGAGTGTTAGTATTTACTAATTTTATTGTTGATTTGAAGTGGGTTCAATTAATAGTTTGAGTTTTAATTGATGAATTGTAGTTGCATATACAATTCTAGTTTATCATTCTAAGCTTGCTTGAGAAAGAAGTATTAGAGTTAAAACTATTAGTTGATAATTGTAGTGATTGGGTTATTGTAGATTTAGCTTGAGAAAGTGGGTCTAAATGCAATCTTACTAATCTAGCTTGAAAAAGTAGATTGATTAAGGTATTGGGTTGTTTTTATGTGTGTGTTTGTCGAGATTCGAAAGAACTCGCTTGATTCGTGATAGTTAATTGAGAAATGGTTATTGCACCTAAAGACTAGCCTACCCACTGAAGTTCAACGAATTTTAGTAAATAATAATCACCCATTTAGCGAAATTGGCATTCAATTTATCACACTCCCAAGAAACCCTCTCTACTTGTTTACTCATAGTTATTTGTAATTGTTAATTGTTGACCCAAATCCCCCCATTTGACATTAATTGTCAAATCCTTGTCATTTTATTTATTGTTGTGAAAATGTCTACATCTACAAATGATTAGAACACCATTTTACTTCGTAATCAGATTCTTTGTCGTATCACTCCCTGTGGGATCGACCCCAACTCTTCGTTGGGTTTATACTTATTAGCGACTGCCTACACTTAGAATCAGATGAAGTGTATTTGAGCGTTATAAAAAATGGCACCGCTGCTAGGGAGTTGTGTTTATAATTCTTTTAGTGAAGTTTAGTTGTGAACTGATTTTGTTGTAGTTGAATCAACTTATTTTTGTTCTTTGTTGGCTCCTCTTAAACATGTGAAGAGATGAGTGTTAATGGGAGAAATGCTAGCCAACTTTGTCACAATGATGACATCGGTAATTTGCACGATGTCAATGAAGATCAGTTGCGAAGTGCGATTGCTATTCGATTGCCTCCGACT
The DNA here is from genome assembly GCA_029582725.1 of Solanum chiquidenum. Taxonomy (NCBI): domain Eukaryota; kingdom Viridiplantae; phylum Streptophyta; class Magnoliopsida; order Solanales; family Solanaceae; genus Solanum; species Solanum chiquidenum. The sequence goes on from JAJOOS010019515.1 coordinate 24,197, forward strand.
GTGGGAAATGCGGTATTTCATGTGACTAGCACTTATGTTGTACCTATTGTGAATGACAGGTCTCTTTGGAGGTCTTTCTACTGTGCCCTCATGATCACATTCAAAACTTTGTGGATGTGTGTGGGTCATTTTCTTTCAAAACATCACTCAGGACTCGGCCCGACTTCGTGTGTTCCCCTTTTCTCTAATGGGGGAGGCAACGAAGTGGTTGGATGATCTACCAAGAAAATCAATCACTTTTTGGGAGGAGCTCACTGATGCGTTTTATGTAAGATTTTTCTCTTCCTCAAAGATGGTGAAGTTGAGGGATAATATTTAGAACTTTAAGCGAATGGATGGTGAACCTATTCATGAGACATGGTTGAGGTTTCAGAAGTTGTTTCTCCAATTTCCAACTCATGGACTCCCGAAAAATGTGTTGCTATAATATTTCTACTAGAGCCTTGATGAGTCCTAGATTTGGACTCATTTAGGGATTTATTTGTATATATTTAGTGTCCTCAAATATTTGTTTTGTGTCAATAACTGATGTAAAACCCTTGATTTCCAGGTAGATGGATTGTGGAACAATTCAAGGACACTAATGTGCAAAAAGGAACGAAGTAAGCTGAAAGAGTGAAGAAAAGGAAGCTTGGTGATTGCCAAGTCTACTTGGCGAATCGCTGAAGGGCTTCTTGACCGCCTAAAGTTCCAGTGTGCCAAGCTCTGAAGGAGAAAATTAAGTCGGCGAGAGAAAGGAGCAGTTGGCGGATTTCCGAGTGGTTTTGCGATGCAGTGTTGGATCGCCCAAAGTTACAGACCTTGAGGATGCTGAAGGCCAAGACAGAAAGGCGATGGAAGAGACCAAAGGGCGGCTTGCCGAGTTGTTTGGCGAGCTTGACTTACTGCACCGAATGGCTCTTCGCAGCATATTTTTGGCGACTATAAATACAGTTTTGAACATTTAGTTTAGAATCATATTTTTCATTACATTGAATTTTCAGTGGAGAATTGTAAGAATTCTGAGTATTGAGACAAGTTTTCCTTAGCTTTGAAGAATTGAAGTTTTTCACTTTTGAGAAATTGGAAGTGGGTTGTTGAGATTTTTCAATTTGGACCTTTGTAAAGACAAAATCAATCTTACTCAGTTGATGGAAACTCAATTTGGTAACAGTTTTTATCTTTTTATGATGTCTAACTAATCCTCAATTCTTGGGGTGTGATTATGTGATTATGAGCTGATTTCGTTTATGGGTATTGCTAATTGTTAGTTTAAATGCTGTTTAGAAGTGATTTCAATCATTAATTGTGGTTTAATTTAAGAATTGCAGTTGCCAATACAGTTCTACCTTTTTGTTTTTGGCTTGCTCGAGAGAGATATTTTATAACCAAGACTATTGATTGATGGTCTGTGGGTATTGGGTTGTCATGGGTTCAGCTCGAGAGAGTGAATCCTAAACCCTTTTCCACACATTCAACTCGAGAGAGTGAATGGACTAAAGCGTAGGCTATTCTTATTTTGCATGCTTGTCGATGTTCGAGAGAAATCGACTTGATTCGAGGTACATTGTTCGAGAGAAAGTTTACCTCCTCTATAGTCTAGCTTATTCATTTATTTACAGCTATTTCCTAACAGTTGCAATTACCCATTTGTCTACATTAGCCTATAATCGAATCACATCCCAAGAACCCATCTCATTATTGTTATTCCATATGATTTGCTGATGTTGTAGTTGATAATTTAAACCAAAACCCCATTATTTGACATTCGAATTATGTTTTTATTCGATAATGTCTATTCTAATGAATGAGTTGATCATATTCGTACTTTCCTATTAAATCTTAAACACATACTACTCCCTATGGGATTCGACCTCAACTCATTAAGTTGGGTTATAAACTGACTAGCGATCGTTGGCACTTAGAATTGGATGAAGTGTCCTTGGAACGTTATATCAAAATGTCATCGCTGTCAGGGAGTGGTGTTGGTTAAGATTCTTTGGTTAAGTTGAATTTTGTTCTTGTTAGTCATAGTTGAATCTACTTAATTTTGGTTTTGTTTTGTGTGTTGCTTGTTGAGTATAGGAATTGAGAATATCTTGTAGCAACGATGACCCAATGGACCACCCTTCTTTGAGATTGATGATTATTAGGGATAACATCCTAACTTTCAAGAAATTGGAGGGTGAGACTATTCATGAGTTGTGGCCAAGATTTGAGGAACTTTTGCAGCAGTGCCCAACTCATGGAATTCCAGATACGATGCTTCTGGAATGCTTCTACAGAGGTCTTGGTCCTGAAAATAGAAAAGTGGTTGATCAACTCTCTTCGGGTTGTTTGATACAACAACCCTATGAAACAGCAGCCCAACTCCTTGATTGCATGGCTAAGACCAATAAGGAGACTGTCACGACTCGAGTCTACACCCTGGACGTGACCGGCACTCAAGAACCATTGCTGGTCCCCAAGCAAACCCTCATTCTGGCTGACTACAAGCGGAAGACTAAGTTAAGCATGTAAAAGCTTAAAACTGAATAAAATTCAATAAACTCAACTTTTCAAAACTTCAACTAAAATGAACAACTTAGAATAAAATAATATATTCAACTCGCCATAAAATAGGCAACTTAAGTCTGTAAAACATTTAATAAAATAAATGAATAATACAGACTTCTCAACTATCTGACTATCTATGAAGCCTCTAACTGGTAAAGATGGAAGTCGGGACAAGACCCACGACATCTTGACTAAACTGAAAGGTAAATGAAATCCTCCGGAAACAAGGAGGCTCACCATAGCTAACTCAAACTCTTGGATGTATCAACGAAGCTCCTGTTGATGATCCGGAATACATGTGTCTGCATCATGAGAAGATGCAGGCCAAATGGTTCAGTACGTGGAATGTACGAGCATGTAAGGGGAATTTTAAAGCATAACATAAGCTTGAAAAAAATCTGAAAGAAACTGAAGAACTTACCTGGCTCTACTCAACTCAACATAACTGAACTCATTTCAATATAAAGCAGTTTAAAACAAGTGCAATATAAAGAAAAAGTAAAACTGTTTAAAACATGTTGTCAATTCATAATCATAATATCATAAAAAGACAAACCATGCTCCCTCTCAAAGTCTACTTGTGCAATGCATGAATGAAGTCCCATACCCCCATTCACACTAAGCAGAACCTCTTGAGGAACCATGCTACTACTGTTGTGGGAGTTTCTCTAACCGACAACCATCACTTAAGAACTATAGTGATGATACAACGCTTTACCTCACGCTGCCGAGGCCCATCCTATACCTTACCGTGATATAGGAAGCTAACTTCACTAAGTGGATCCACTAGTCTATTGTGAAAAGGGTTCATCTAAAAAGTATGACCCTTTTCTACCCATGGTGGCAACATGGTTTATGGGGGCTGTGAGTTATTTGAAATCTCCCCCATATCGGTGCTCAATACTACTCCCAAAAAAATATACTAGCTCTTTATGTTTTAAAAACATACTTCTTTTTGTGGTTTGAGATTAGTGCTCAAAAACTTAGCTCAAAGGCTATCTTGGAAATCTCAGTTTCCCCTTTCTTGCTTCATTTAGAAAGCTATTACTCTTTTATGAAAATTAACCCGAAGGCTCTTTGGAAATCTCAGTTTCCGTTCTTATTAAAATGTGAAAACATTTTTAAATATCTTTGGGAATACTTAGTCCCCATATACTTTTTGAAGAAAATAACTTCAACTTTACTCTTTACTGAACTCAAAACTTAAGTCTTAAAACAAAGTTAAAACGTTTGTAAAAGACTTCTTAAAATATGGTTCATGCTGAAT
>JAJOOS010019516.1:0-25786 GCA_029582725.1 Solanum chiquidenum
CCCCCCCCCCATGATGTAAACAAGTTAAAATATAGTTGTCCATATATCGAAAAGAAGACCCCCAATAAAAGAAAATACCCAAAAAGCCCTTTACTTTACCAGCCAAAACCTATATTAAAAATGAAAATAAAGAAAGCGGAATCAACAACAATATACACCTTCTTGAAGAAAACAAAAACAAAGGTAGAAAACAAAATACACCATTACCTTCAATTTCTTCAATTTCTCCAATGTCGCACTGCCCGATACCTCATCAATACAACCTTAAACCTAAAAAATGGCGACATAAAATGCAACAATGGTTATTACTAACAACGAATTGAAGGAAAAACAAAGAAATACATGTGAAGAGAAGGGAGATTTACCTAGGGTTTTCATCGGAGAAGAGAGAAATCGTATGAAGGAAGTTGAAAGATCACAAAGAATGGTCTGTTTTTCTTTTAGTTTGAAAAAAATGACCTGTAAAGAGGTTTAAGAGTTGGCATCATATAATTGGTCAATTAATCCACGTAGAACGGTTGTCTTGCACGCGTTTATGGTCAACAGAAGTCTTTGCAAAAAGTGTTAAAGTGACACATGGGGACCCTACGTTAAGTGTTTAAAATGAAAGTCCTTCAGTTGAGGTGTCTAAGTGAAAGATTGTGCCAAGTTTAGGGGGCCACCGATGACTTCACCCTTTTTAATAATGTGGCAAACTACATGGGACTAATCCCTCATCCTAAAAGTTGTCAGCTAAAATTTCCACTAAATTATGAATCATTAATTTCCACAAATACCCTCAAGGTATATACATCTACTTAACAAGTGCTTCAAAAGAAGCTAAATTCACAAAAAAAAAGGGAAATCCTTATGTCATAAATGGAAGAGTAGAATGGAAATCAAACGGCAGTCATAGACATATATTTCTTCATTAGAGCTCAAACAGACATTCTTTTAGACTACATAAATATAATACTTCAATTGAACCCTTCAACATCATAAATCATCATTGCAAATTTGATTGAATACCAAGTATTAAAATAACCCTAAACATTACTAAATTAGAAGAACTATAATGAGAAAGAAAAAAATTATATGCTAGAAATAAAAGTCATGTAGGTTAGAAATCGGGTTAGATCGCAACAATAACTAATAGTTCATTAGTCAGACAATAACTTTTCTTAGCCCTCATAAGCTCGGCATGTATCCACAATAATCACATGATAATGAATGTAATGTAGTGCAATGCAATGCAACATAATAAGAACAAAACCAACTACAGTCACAAACAATCTTCCATGCCCCTACCTTAGATCACCAATCGTAGCAACTACAACAAAAACTGTCAACATCCAAAAATTGAACGTGATGGTACCTGTCTTACCCCACCAAGACAAGGCAATCTAGTAAATCTCAATAAGGTAAATGTGGAAGTAATAACGAAATAAAGGATTAAACATCACATGGACATGCGAAAATCATGATATAACGCAATACCCCCGAAACTTGATGTCACGTGTACAAGCTTCTAAGTGTTACAATAGATTAAAAAGAAATACAGATCTGAATGTCTCCATTTCTAGAATAGAACAAGGACATAATAAAAGAGTAAGTGACGTCTGCCAAGATGACAAGTAGCTACCTCACGAACTTCAAAAGCAAGCCTTAGACGAAGATGAAAATGGGTAATCAGGACTATCCGAGCCCGTAACCTACACACAAGTGTAAAAAGCAAGTAAGTGAGTAAGAAACAATACCGATACTCAAAAAGCGATCCTAACTAACCCTAAGTAAAGCAATATTGAACACAAGTACTCTAACACACAACCTGAACCTTCACATACTACAACATGCATAAGAACCAAACCAACCAAACCTAAAAATTCACATATAAGAGAACAACACCATATATATAGTCATCGTAATCACATATCAGAGTTTTCATAGCATCATTATCACACTTCTCATCCAAATATCCACTAACATATCAACTTACTCATAAATGTAAAAAATGATAATGAAGTGCAAATGCAATGTAAATGTAATATAACGTGATGCATGTATGTCCTGTTGATACACACCCATTGCATCACGAGACACGTGGAGGTCTGCCTATTGCTCAAAGCACACACGTTGGATATTAGTCCTGGACTCATGGGGGACGTATCAGTTCATGCATCCGCCAAAACCATTTCTTATCGGCACAATCTCAATCGCTAGAATCATTTTCGATCGGTACAACCTCAATCACTGAAACCATTTTCCATCGACATATACATTTGCTGGAATTATTTCACATCGGCATATCAAGAATTCAAATCTCATCACAGTGTTTCAAAACTAATGAAAATAAATATGTTCACATGAATAATGAGAAGATAATAAATTCCATATTAGTACACAATTCACACCCACGCAATCATGGCACACCATCAATAGTGAGTCAATATAACCGTTCAAATCATTCATGGCACATCCTACATTAATATATCAATGAATTTCCTTTTTACCCCCACAATATTATCACTAGAATTCAATCAACCTTTAATAATGAACGAGAATTATGAAATCTTTCAATAATTCTCATTACTCTCAATCACATAATAAAGCATACAAGGTTCAATACACTTAACGAAGGGTCAAAGAGGCTCACTTGCCTAAAAAAAAAAAATCAACTCGGTATTTGAGCCTTCCATTTACTATGAGTCTCCTATTCCACACAATCTAGTCAACAAAAGAATCCCAAAGAAATCATAAACAATACCACCCATAAAGCTAATTTGGAAATCAGGTCCAAATCGACCCAAAGAGTCATTTCGGTTATTGTGAAATTCGTATAAAAATAAAAAATGCCCACGGATTTTGGAACTCACAAGTGAAATCGTGAAAAAAAATCAAGTTGAATTCAAGCTTAAAGCCTCAATTTCAAGAAAAAACAAACCCAAACTTGAATTTGAAAACAAGATTTTTGATGTTAAAATTATGAAATCATAAGTGGGTAATGAAGGAAGAGAGTTAAAATCACTTACAAAATCAATTATTCTCGAAACCCCTTTTTAAAATCGCCTCCCTAGAGCCCTAAAGGTCCAAAAATGGAGAAATGAGGAAGAAACCCCGATATTAGAATTTTCATTAACTGCGAGGAAAAAGCTTCTCGCACACGCGATTCCTCCTCCACGAACAAGGAGGTAGTTCTCCAGGACCCTTTTTGAATGCGACTCCCCCCTTTTATGACTATGGGGACCCACCAGTCTGACATGTCGTGAACGTGGACAAGCCCTTTGTGAACGTGAAGGTCAATAGTTCAGCCGTCCGCGAATGCGGCTAAAGCTCCGCATTCACAGAGGCTAGAGAAATGTACCCTTCGCGAATGCGGACAAGGTTCCATAAACGCTAAGGAGGACACTAGATACCATAACTCATCAAAACCAAAGTCACCAAAATTCATCGAATAGACCCTCGAGATTCATTCAGAATCACAGTTACACAAACCAGATACGCTACCCAACTAAACTCGACGTTCCAGACTAAATAGAACTGTAGAAACATGGGTTCGCGGTCTTCTTGATACGAAACCCATTAAAGTCACACTAAACTAACTTTTACTCAACATACCAAACTTCCATCGGAACCTCTGAAAATTTAACCAAGAACTCTCCAAGACCTAAAATCATCCCCCGAATCCGCTGGTGTCATTGGAAATCAAATTTGAGTGTCTGAACTCTGAATGTTGAACAAATTAAATGCTTTACCTTAGTTCACTTAAAATTCCAACTCAAGGGCTTGATTCCACATTAAGACTTCGAAACAGGAAGTGGCAACTCCGAGATCAAATCCCGCATTCTGGAGCTAATAGAACTAACATAATTCCATTCGAAAACTCATAGATCTAGTTGTTTACAACAACCACTCTTAACAATTTAAAGTCCCCAAAACTCTAAAACTCCCAAAAATCATATTTTTATTCGATTTCAAAACCAATTTCATAAACTGACCAAACATGACTTGGGGCAACTATCAGGAGGGGTAAAACAATAATCTTCCAAAATCTCCCTTAAATGATCCCCTGCTAAAAATTATGTCCATCCTCAAACATAAAGTAAAAGAAAGTACCTAGAGCTTTGAAAAGTTTAGGATATCTCGTATGCATATCTGACTCCATCTCCCAAGTAGCCTCCCTGATCAGACGGTGCTTCCATTGCACCTTCATAGAAGCAATCTCCTTAGTCCTTAGCTTTCGTACCTTCCTATCCAATAGAGATATTGTCTCCTTCTCAAATGAAAATTTTGGGTCTAAAACTACTGAATCAAGTAAAATCACATGAGAATCATCTGGCACATACTTTCGAAGCATGGAAACATGGAAAACCAAGTGCACAACTGACAAGCTAGATGGCAAGGCCAATTTATAGTCCAACTCCCCAATCACCCAAAATCTCAAAATGGCCAATGAACCTAGGGCTAAACTTGAACTTCTTCCCAAACTTCATCACACCTTCATGGATGATACCTTAAGTCAAACATGATCACCCTCCATGAACTCTAAGGCATGAACGCTCCTATCAACATAACTCTTCTATCGACTCTGAGTGGTCAACAACCAACCATAAATCAAGCGGACCCGCTCCATAGAAACTCTAACCAAGTTTGTATCCAAAGTATCCACCTTAAAGACATCAAATCAACTAATAAGAGATCTACACCTCCTACCACACAATGCCTCAAATAGGTTCATCTAAATAATAGAATTACTAGTGTTGTTGTAGGAAAACTTCACTAAGGAAAAATGTTGGTCCCACTGAGCACTAAAATCAATCATACATGTGTGAATAAAGTCCTACAATACCTGAATCGTCCGTTCGGACTATCCATCTATCTGGGGTGAAACGTTGTACTCATAACTAGATGAGTACCTATCCCATGATGTAAAATCCTCCAAAAGTGTGAAGTAAAGAGAGAGCCTAGATCGAAAACAGTAAATATGGGCACTCCATGCAATCGAACTATCTGACTGATGTAGATCCGAGCCAACTTCTGTGTGGTATACTTCACCAAAACTGAAATGAAATGGGAGGGCTTAATCAATCTACCACCTCCAGCCTGAACTGTACGCCTACCTCTGCTCTGCTGAACCATAGCACTACTAGCACCCTTACCACGAGTCATACCACCTCTACATGTTTGAGCTCTACCACGACCTCTGAGAGGATGCATTGGTCCTTTTACTGGAACTGAAGCATTTGGCAAGTGTCCTCCCTGACTCTACATAGGGCACTACCATAGCATATGATCAGGGTATCCACAACCAAAATAAAATATCTGAACTGGGGACTACTGTGACAATTCAGAGGAACAACCATAACTACCTTGAACCACTGGCCTTTGTTGGGAACCATGAGGACTCTAAACCAAACTGTACGACCTACTATATGCATAACCACCCTTGGATGTCTGTATGGCTGCATGAAATGGCCTATGAAACTGAAAAGAACTACCTCTCCTAAGGGATCCTCTGCTACCAAAAAACTTACCCAAAGTGCGGGTCCTCTTAGTATACCCAAACTCTTCAGGCTCCATCAACTCTGCCTCTGTAGATGCTCCCACAATGGACTAGACGGAAATCCCCTCGCAAGATGACCTGAATACACCCAAACGAATAAAGTAAGAGATCCCCTCACAACCTGCGGATCTTCTTGGCTTCATCACGAATAATAGTTGGGGCATGTCTGCACAACTAGTAGAAACCAGTTTATACTCTTCAACTAAAAGGCTGTCTTTTCTCAAGCTCTCAAACCTCAACCTACTCTCCTCCCTCACACTACAAGGGATGAAACAATCATAGAAGACACAAGCAAACACATTCCAAGTCACATATGGAGATCTGGTCGGTATAAAGCCCAAGTAAACTCTCTATAACTCTATAGATGACCCATGCAACTGAAGTGTAGCATAGTGAACCCCATGAAACTATCAAAGCAACTATCTCGAGCAACTCTCAACATGTAGTCAAGAACTCATGTGCATCTTCACCCTTTGCACCTTGAAATTGAGGTGGATCCATCTTTCTGAATTTCTTATAATGAAACTGCTCATCCTTACACAATACAAGCAAAGGTGCACCCTATGCTCTCATGGTAAAGGAACACCATCAATTAGAGGACCCGCTGGTGGCTACCCCACCATACCCTAAATAACTGACGCGTGATGATGATCTAGGGTCTGAGCCCCCACCTTAATTTGAGAACCCTTTGGTTTGCCTGTCGCACCCTCACTCTAAGTGTAACCCTCAAGAACACCCAACACCCTTAACAAGGTGTCCTCAAGCAACAGTGTATCAACATACTTAAGAGGAATTTGGTCCTCTCTATCATCCAACTCTGGCTCGAGAGAGGCACCTCTACCATGACCTCTCACTGGTGGCACCGATCGGGCAAGACCTCTGCCTTTTGCTCTATCTCAACCCGTACCCCTAGCTGGAGTCTCAATACCATGCTTGGGGACTGCCTCCCCTCTTCTATCAGCAACAATATATCTCATCCTAGCCATTTGTCAAAAAAATATGTGGTGACCCAGTAGTAGTGAAGGTAACCACACACGATAAAAGTGAATGAATAAAAAAAGGAAATTTCCTAACAATATTCATAGTCTCTGGAAGATAAGCAACGGACATCTCTGATCCTCAAAACTCTACTACACCTGACTTGTACACAATGAGACCTATGAACCTGGGTCTGGTACCATTTTTCCTGACCCAAAAATCGGGCATGATATCACATGCCTTACACCACCAAGACAAGTCAACCTAATGAAACCTCAATAAGGTAAATGTGGAAGTAATAATGGAATAAATGATAAAACATAACATATAATGTGAAAATCATGATATAATTCAATACCTCAAAAACTTAGTGTCATGTGTACAAGCCTCTATTTGTTATAATAGATTCAAAAGAAATACATATATGTATGTCTTTGTTTCTATAATAGAACAAGGACATAATGAAAGAGTAAGTGACATCTACTGAGATGACAAATAGCTACCTCACGAACTCCAAAAGAAAGCCTCAGACAAAGATGAGAAGGGGTTATAAAGACCATATTGGCCCATAACCTACACAAGTGTAGAAAGTAAGGGAATGAATACCAAACAACAATGGAACTCAACAAACAATCCTAACTAACCCTAATCAAAACAATATTGAACATAAGTACTTCAACATTCCATCTGAACCTCCACCTACTACAACCTTCATAGGAACCTAACCAACCCAACCTAACAATTCACATATAAGAGAACACCGTAATACAAATACATATCATAATCATGCATCATAGTTTCTATAGCATCAATATCACATTTCACATCAAAATATCCACAAACATATCAACTCAGTCATAAATGTCAAGAATGATAATGAAGTGTAAATGTTGTTATAATAGGAATAACAATAGGAATAATATATACAATCCTACTTAGAATAGAAATAGGAATAGAAAGAATATATAGAATCCTACTTGGTTAAGGATTGTAGTTCTTATAAATAGGGTCTTTATGTAATAATGTAGACACAACAATTTAATAATATTTTTCTCCTATATTTCTCACATAGTATTAGACCCACTACGATCTTGGTAAACAATTAGAGAGCTTTCGTTGCCAATGGGCAAGTGTTATCCATATATGTCACCCTTTGGCCAACGATTATGTTAGCAAAAGTTGGGTCGCCATGTATCTTTCCGATGACTATTTTTCATATCTAATTTGTGTAGTATCGTTACATCATTTCAGTAACTGCATTCTTAATATCTAATTTGTGTAGCACTGTGTCTTCTTTGTGGCGACTACTTTTTAATATTTAATTTATGTAGCACTGTCTCATCTTTCCATGACCACTTTTTCATAAATGATTTGTAGCACGTGACATATTTACGATGACTACTTTTTCATACTTAATTTGTGTAGCACCGTGCCATCTTTTCAGTGACTATTTTTTATATTTTGATTTATGTAGCACCATGGATCTCTCCGACTATTTGAGTAGTACGCGTAGTACCGGGGATTTTTTCTAAACTCTCATATTTGAGTTGCATAACACCGTCTGTCTTTTTGGTGACTCCTCATATTTGATTTGCATAGTTCCATTTATCTTTCTTGTGACTCCTCAAATTTGATTTGTGTAAGGTTTTTCCAATATTCCGACCGTATCCATATTATTTCTCTTTTTCAATAGGATCGTGCCATCAATCCAACCTTTCCAATATCATTTCTATTTCTTAGTTAGGTCGTTCCATCATTTCGACCCTACCCATATAAAAATAAAAATAAATGAAAAAGAGTGATCTCGAGGAAGAAGTCTATATGGAGCAACCACCTAGTTTTATTGCTTAGGGGGAGCCTAGTATCCTTGGATGTTGATTGTGTAAGTCACTCTATAGTCTCAAACACTATTCTCAAGCTTGGTTTGGGAAGTTCAACACACTAATTCAGGAATTTGGTGTGACTCGTAGTGGGGCTGATCATTTTGTGTTTTATCAACATTCTTCATCAAAACCAATATTTCATGAGAAGACTCAACACTTATAGATTGACAGTTAATTGAAAAAGTCCAGTGATCAACTTGCAAATATCTCACCAAGCCCCCTCATCGGTCCTCATATTAATTATATTTATAACAAGCTAGGTACATATGATTTGTATGCACCATCTTGAGGGGCAGTGTTAAGAATAGGAGCAGGAATAGAAATAATATATATAATCCTACTTAGGATAGGAATAGGAATAGAAATAATATATGGATCCTACTTTGTAAAGGATTGTAGTGTCTATAAATTGGATCTTTGTTTTATAATGTAGACACAACAATTTCATAATATTTTTCTCCTATATTTCTCACAATTGAAATACAATACAAATGTCATATAGTGTCATGCATGTTATCCTATTGATACACACCCGCTGCACAAGCATCACGATATATATAGAGTATATATTTGCCCGAGCCTCAAAGCACACCCGCTGAATATTCGGGCAGGACCCATCAGGGATGTATCAGTCCATGCATCCGCTAGAACTCTTTACCATCAACATAACTTTAATCATCGGAACCATTTTCATCGGCATAAATATCATTCCCCGAAACCATTTTCCATTGGCATATAAAGAATTCAAATCTCATCATAGTGTTTCATAACCAATGCAAATAAGCACGTTCACATAAATAATGAGAAGATGATAAAATCTATATCAATACACAATCCTCACTCACACAGTCATGGGACATCTTCAATAGTGAGTCAATATAATCATTCAAATCATTCATGGGACATTATACATTAATTTATGAGTAAATTTCCTTTTTACCCCCATAATATCATCACTATAATTCAATCAACATTTAAAAATGAACATGAATTACGAAACCCTTCACTAATTTCCATTACTCTCAATCACACAATAAGATATACAAGGTTCAATACACTTAATGAAGGCTCAAAGAAGTCCACTTGCATGACAAGAGAAAACAATCAACTTGGCACTGAGCCCTACCTTTACGAAGAGTCTTCAATTCTACACAATATAGTCAAATAAAGAATCCCAATAATAAACCATAAACAACAACACTCATAAAGCTAATTTTAGAAACTGGATCCAAATCGACCCAAAAAGTCATTCCTGAGGGCTAAGGGTAATTCTGGAATTGGTATAAATATTAGGTGCCCACAAATTTTGGAATTCACAAGTGAATAGTGACAAAAATCAAGCTAAATTCAAGCTTAAAGCCCCAATTTACTAAGAACTCAATTTCAAGAGGAAAACCCCCAAACTTGAATTTGAAAACATGAATTTTGATTTTAAAATTGTGAAATTATAATTGGCCAGTGAAGGAATGGAGTTAAAATCACTTATCCAATCAATTATTCTCGAAAACCATATTTAAAATCTCTTCCCTAGAGCCCTCAAGTTCCATAAATTGAAAAATGGGGGAAGAAACCCAGATTTTAGAATCTTCATTAACTGCCAAGAAAAATCTCTTCACGAACGTGGAGGCAGTTCTCCTGGACCCTTCGCGAACGCGGCTCCCCCTTTCATGATCTCAAAGACCCACCAGCCTGACCTCTCATGAATGTGGATAGATCCTCTTTGAACTCAAAGGTCAACAATTTACTCTTCCACAAGCGCGGCTTGAGCCTCGCATTCACGAAGGATAGACTACTCAACCCTTTGTGAATGTAGAGAAGGTCTTGCAAATGCGAAGGAGGACACCAGATACAACAACTCAGCAAAACCAAAGACACCAAAGTTCACCGAATATATGCTAAGAATTCATTTTGAATCCCATGTAGACAAACTAGATATGCTACTCAACTAAACATTGTGTTCCTTATTCAATGGAATTTTCGAAATACGGAATCGAGGTCTCCTTGAACCAAAATCCATTAAAGTCACACTAAACTAATTTTCACTCATAAATACAAAACTACCATCAGAATCTCTAAAAATTCAAGTGAGACATCTCTGATGCCTAATATCATCTCCTGAATCCACTAGTGTCGTTGGAAATCCAATCTGAGCGTCTGAACTCTAAATGTTGACCAAAGTCAACTCTTGGCCTAAATTTACTCAAATGTCCAACTCAGGGGCTAGATTCCACATAAACTTAAAATGACAACACTGTTGACACCGAATTTTGGTTTTCCATATTTAATTAATTAAGCTTCTGTAAATAATAATAATAATAATAATAATTAACAATAATAGCAAAAAAAAGTATGAAAATATTTTCTAAACTTTTTCATTTATTCATTCAACATTTTTATTTCATAAATATAGTTTCTTATGTGTGTGCATATATATATATATATATATATATGTATGTATATATGTATGTATGTATGTATAATATGTAAATAAATATTTTCTACTTACTTTTTCATTTTTGACTCATAAATGAATATTGTTCTTAAGAATTAAATCGATTGTTGTTTAAATATAATTTCTCTTGTCGCTAATAAATATTTTCCGTACATTATTTAAAATTAGGAAGCTTGATTAATTAATAAGTTACTAATTCATACTAATTTTATTTTAAGAATGACCAGTTTTTTCAAACAAGCTAATCTTGCAAAGTAATTATATTGAATTTAATAAATTATGACTATTTAATAAATAAGGGGTTAGAATTTAAATGGGTTAATCTGAGAAAAACTTGGCAATTCATGTCTCCTTTAACCAACCAATTTGTGTGTGCCACATAGGAGAGCACATGGATTGGGCTTCTTCAACCTTAATCTCAACCATTCGAGTTAATATAAATGTCCTAATTAATTTGACATATATATATATATATATATATATATAAAGAAATTTGCTTGATCTTTCTTCTCCTTCGCCAGCTATGCCTTTCTTTTCCCCTGGATCCCTCCCATCAACCTTTCACCTCCCCGCCAATGTCCATACCTCAGTCCACTGAAAAATGACAATTTTGGTGGTCTTCAACCATGCTCCTCCGCCCTCGATCAATCACAACCCCCTCCTATCAACTTTATATTCTTTCGATCACCTTTCTGATCAAGACAAACCTCAAAATCTCCACCACTGCCATTACTACGCTTGAAAAGGTGAGGGCTGCGAAGGACCATCAGATTTTGACTCATTTTACCCTTTCTAATAAGTTTGAGAGTGGAAACCTTGACCCCAAAATCAGCTTTAAATAGAGGACTTTGGTTCTCATTGAAGGACATCCAAGAATCAAAAGAAAAAATCCAGAACCGATCAAAATATAATTCAGAAATAGAGAGAAGAATGGATAGAAATAATATACTTCAAGAATTGTAGTTCAAGAATTTTCATCTTTTGGTCGTTCTGTTTTTGCTTTGGATCCAAGTCTGGAGAAAAGTTTGTAGTTGGAATCTTTGACGACGAGCTTTAGTTGTTGCTCTACATAAGGTCAATAATCGCCATTGTCTTACCTTTTGTTTCCGGTTCTAGAAATAAAAATATTTTTTTATGTTGTTATCTTGTTTCTGCCCATTTGATAAAAATATTGTTTTGTGTTGTTATCTTGTATCCGCCCATTTGAATTCAGCTACTTTCAGTATATGTATAAAAATGCCTGACAAGAATTAATGTCATTTTGAGGAATCATTAATATACCTCTCTGTTATGTTTTGTTCATTCTCATAGGGATATTTGTATGAGTGGATTAATCTTAATAGCAAGATAAAGATAAATTATTGTTCCTTGTTTGATAACTGAATTGATATCTAATCTCCTTCACTTTTCTATCCCCAGATGGTTAACACTCACTTCAACGGTGTCAGGCCCATAGTTCCCGTCAATGAGCCCTTTTAGGAGTCCGCAGTAAGAGGTCGCGGTCGAGGCAAGGGTAGAGAAAGAGCAAGGTGTAGAGGCCGAGGAAGGGTAGTACCCACTAAAGGTGGAGCTTCGGTTGAGAATGCTCCCATAAATGAGATTCATCATGCGCATCATGAAGAGATAGAGTAGAATGTGGAGGTTGAGAATGAGGAGGATGTCGGACAAGAGGAAGAGGTACAGGCTAAGACTACATTTATTCCTCCCTTAGACCCACTGTTAGCTAAACATATTATTTCTTTCCTGAAAGGATTGGTTGGTCTTGGAATTCTTCCCGCAGTTCAAGCAACTCAAACTTCTCCTACCAATCTCCCTATTGCTATTACTATCCCTAAGGTGGGTGGAACTATAGGTACTGCTGCCTTTTTTCGTCCTTTGTTGGGTCATGTGATGACTGGTAATGAACACGAAATGTTGACTAAGTTTCAGAAATTGAAGCCTTCGATATTCCATGGTTATGAGGGAGAGGACGCCTATGAGTTCATCTTAGATTGTTATGAGAGGCTGCATAAGTTGGGTATTGTCCATCAGCATGGAGTAGAGTTTGTGACTTTTTAGCTTCAAAGTGAGGCTAAGTAGTGGTGGAGAGCTTATGTGGAATGTAGATCGCCAGCTTTAACCCACTCACTTGGACCCAGATTCATGCTCTGTTCTTGGAGAAGTATGTACCTCGGATCGTAAGAAGGATGAGTTCAAGGCTTTGGAGCAAGGTGGTATGTTTGTGGTTGCTTATGAGGATAAGTTTCATGTTTTTTTCTAGATATGCTATGCAATTGGTGACTACTGATGAGGAGAGGATCCATCTATTCATTAAGGAGCTGAACTCTAAGTTACAGGTATTTTTTCTGTGCACATGACTTCTGCAGGGAGAAGTTTTAATGAGGTAATAGATTTTGTAAAGAAAGTGGAGGGGTGAAGAGCGATGGACAGGCTAAGGTGTTGGCTAAGAAAGCTAAGAGCACATGTAACTTTCAGGGTTCCTACTCCAGAGGTTCAGGGAGGTCGACACTTGCAGCCCGACCAATTAATTCCACTATGTATGCTTTCACAATTAATTACTCAGGAACTTCCTCTCAGAATTTGATTCAGGATAGCCAGGGAGCCACACCTTCAATGGGCAGTAGGCCATCTTTTGATCACACTTGCTATAATTGTGGAGAACCTGGGCATATAAGGAGATATTGTCCCCACCCACGCATGTTGGACCCCGCACAACAGCAGACTAGAGCAGCGGTACCCACGAGAAATGGTAATAATGGTCGAGGACGTCTACAAGGTGGGAAAGGAGGAAATCAGCGAGGTCGTGGAGGTTAGGGTAATGGTAATGCAGGCAGGGGAGCAGTGCAACCAACAAGGAAGTCATCCGTCAAGATGACATGGCTTAGTTTTATGCCTTTTCGGGCAAGACCGAGGTGGAGACATATGATGCAGTGATCACAGGTACTATTCTTGTCTGTGACCAGATGACTAACGTCTTGTTTGATCCAGGTTCTTCTTTTTCATACATGTTAGTTCAGATTGCCTTGGGATTTGATGCGGTTTGTGATATACTTGATGCCCCCATCCATGTTTCTACCCCAGTTGGAGAGTCTGTCATAGTCACCCATGTTTATCGTGCTTGTTCTGTTATGTGTATGGTTTTCCAAACTTGGGCTGATTTGGTTATTTTGGACATGATTGACTTTGATATAATCTTAGGCATGACTTGGTTGTCCCCCTATTATGTTGTGCTTAATTGTAACACTAAGTCTGTGACTCTAGAGATTTTGGGTAGGGAAAAATTAGAGTGGGAAAGGTTGTAAAAACCTAAGCCAGCTAAGGTCATATCTTCCATTCGGGCTAGGAAACCGGTAGGGCAGGGTTGTTTGGCATATTTGGCTCATAATTAGAATGTTGAGGTTGAGTCTCCCTCTATTGAGTCTATTCATGTTGTGTCAAAATTTAGAGAAGTGTTCCCTACTGATTTGCTTGGTATGCCCCCGAATAGGGATATAGATTTCTGCATTGATTTGGAACTGGTACCAACCCCATTTCCATCCCTATGTATCGCATGACCCCGATAGAATAGAGAGAGTTTAAGGGTCAAATCCAAGAACTTTTTAATAAGGGTTTCAACCGTCCTAGTGCATCCTCGTGGGATTCTCCAGTCTTGTTTGTTAAGAAAAAGGATGGTAGTATGAGGATGCGCATAGATTATCGGCAATTGAATAGGGTACCATTCGAAACAAGTACCCATTGCCTCAAATAAATGATCTTTTTGACCAGCTGCAAGGTGCATCCATTTTCTCTAAGATTGATCTAAGGTCTAGTTACGATCAGTTAAAGATTAGGCCTGAGGATGTACCCAACACGACATTTAGGACCCGCTATGGGCACCATGAGTTTTAAGTAATGCCATTTGGGTTGACAAATGCGCCGGCAACTTTCATGAGTTTGATGAATGGTATGTTCAAACCACTCCTGGATTCTTTTGTGATTGTCTTTATTGATGATATTATGGTCTATTCAAAGAGTAAGGAAGAACATGCCGACCATCTTCATATTGTTCTGGGTGTTCTTGGGAGACAAAAGTTATATGCCAAATTTTCCAAATGTGAGTTCTGGTTGGATTCAGTTACCTTTTTGGGGCATGTAGTTTCAAGGGAAGGGGTAATGGTAGATCCCCCAAAATATTGAAGTTGTTAAGAATTGGTTTCGTCCTAGCTCTGTGACTGAAGTTAGGAGTTTTGTGGGGTTCGCTAGCTACTATTGTCAATTTGTAAAGAACTTTGCTTCTACTGCCACACATCTGACAAGGTTGACCAAAAAGGAGGTACCTTTCGAATGTACTGAAATCGTGAAGAGAGCTTCCAAAGGCTCAAGACTCTTATGACCACAACACATATTTTGGCATTACCGAGGAATGTAAAGATTTTATTGTTTATTGTGATGCTTCACATTCGGGTTTGGGTGTTGTGTTGATGGAGGATAAGAACGTCATAGCTTATGCATCACGATAGTTGAAGGTGCATGAGAGGAATTACCCAACAAATGATTTAGAGTTTGCAGCGGTAGTGTTTGCTCTTAAGATCTGGCGGCATTATCTCTATGGTGTCAAGTGTGAGGTGTTTACTGATCATCGTAATCTACAACTGTATTCACTCAAAATGATCTGAATTTGAGACAGTGAAGGTGTATGGACTTACTCAAGGATTATGATGTGGCCATCCAATATCATCCGGGTAAGGCTAATGTAGTGGGGGACGCATTAAGCCGAAAGGCGGTAAGTATGAGTAGTCTAGCTTGCTTGAGTGTATCCAAGCGACCTTTGGCTAGGGAAATTCGAACCTTGGAATCTAAGTTCATGAAGTTGGGCATCTCGAATAAAGATGGGGTGTTAGCTAGCATTGAGGTAAGGTCCACGTTCATTGAGAAGATCAAGGCCAAACAGCTCGAGGATGAGAATTTGAATGAACTCAGAAAGAAGATATTATCTGGCAAGGCACAAGATGCGACTTTAGATCTGGGGTTGTGCTCAGTTTTAAAGGAAGGCTTTGTGTTCCTCGAGTAGATGACTTGATTGAGAAATTGTTAACAGAATCTCATGGTTCACGATATTCTATTCATCTAGGTGTTACCGAGATTTGAAGCAACTTTATTGGTGGCCTGACATTAAGAAAGACATAGTTGAGTTTGTGGCTAAGTGCCAAAACTGTCAGCAAGTAAAGTATGAGCATCAAAGGCCTGCATGTTTGCTTCAGAGAATGCCAATTCCGGAATGGAAGTGGGAAATGGTAGCTATGGATTTCGTAGTTGGTCTTCCCAAGACTTTGGGGAAGTTTGATTCTATTTGGGTAGTGGTTGACAGGTTGACTAAGTTAGCCCATTTTATTCCATTCAGAATAGATTATAATGCTCAGCAACTGGCTAAGGCTTATGTGAAAGAGAAAGTGAGGCTGCACGGGGTGCCCCTTTCTATCATCTCAAACCGTGGTACCCAGTTCACCTCCAAGTTTTGGAGGAAAATACACGATGAATTTGGCACACAATTCACTTTTAGTACATCTTTCCATCCACAGACGAACAGGAAGTCAGATAGGACTATTCAAGTGTTGGAAGATATAATGAGGGAATATGTGATTGACTTGGGAGTGCATTGGGATAAGTTCCTACCATTGTGTGAGTTCTCCTATAATAATAGCTATCACTCCACCATTGATATGGCACCGTTTGAGGCACTTTATGGGAGGGGATGTAGATCACCCATAGGATGGTTTGAGGCTGGACATGTGAAACCTTTGGGGGTTGACTTAGTGAAGGATGCTCAGGATAAGGTAAGAAGCATCCAAGCTAAGCTCTTAGAAGCCTAGAGTCGACAGAAAAAGTATGCGGATCATAAGGTAAGGGACATGGCATTTCAGGCTGGTGAACAAGTTCTTCTAAAAGTATCACCCATGAAAGGGGTGATGAGATTTGGGAAGAAGGGCAAGCTTAGTCCTTGATACATTGGTCCATTTGAAATTCTTGACCATGTAGGGCCAGTGGCTTATAGATTGACTTTAACACCTAGCTTATCTGGAGTTCATCTAGTGTTTCATCCATGTTGAAGAAGTACCATGGGGACGGAGATGACATCATAAAGTGGGACTCAGTGTTGTTAGACAAAGACCTCCAGTATGAGGAGAAACTGATTGCAATTCTTGATCGTGATGTCCAGAAGCTGAGAACCAAAGAGATTAAGTCCGTGAAAGTTCAATGGAAGCATCGTGCAGTTGAGGAAGCTACTTGGGAAACGAGAAGGGCATGCGAGACAAGTATCCCCAATTGCTCGTTGATTCAGGTACTACTTCACTCTTGCTTTAACTTTTTTCCTAATTTGTCACCAGGGGACGAGTGATGAGCAAATTTGTATCTATTGTAACGACCTTCTCCCGTCATTATTGAAAGGTCAACGGGGAAAAAATTTGGGTCGGAAAACTTTTTGGTAGTAACTTCAGAATTCCTAGCCTAGTCCAGATTTGGACGAAATTGAAGTTAGTGAGATTTAGGGAGATCTGGTAATGAATGAAAGATATAATTATGAATTTGATTAATGAGTAGATAGCTAAGACATTAAGGAACCGGTACGACATTACGAAATCGAATTCGTGCGAGTAGAACTCCCAAAACTGATCTTAACCGTGAACGGGTAGTTTTTGAGTGTCATGAGTTGAAGGTGTATTATGAAATGGAGGTTTGAAACTCAACTTTTGACTCTCTGTTTCCATGTAAACCGCCAGGGCGGGGCCGATGTGGCGAGATTGGGGCCTCCATAGCGGGCCAGTCGCGACTTAAGTCAGAAATAAACCCCAAAAATGTCATTATTCTGCAAACTTCGTTCATAAGAGCTAGGAGACAACCCCAGGCGATTTCTTGACAGTTTTCCATGACTTTTGGTGCTAAAGGTAAGGATTTTACTACCCTAATACATTTTTCGATCCGTAGAACTTAGAATTATGGGAGATTATCAATGGGGGAGGGTTTTGACCAAAAAACCAATGGTGGAAAAAGCCCTAAGTAGGGTATTGAGATCTTGGGTTTGTCCTAGGGTTGATAATTTCGAATGTAATCTTGGTAATTAGACCTTTAATTATTGATCCTTGCATATATTAATTGTTTGTAGACATAGAACAAGCGGAGAGAATCCAGAAAGGGAAGATTCGAGTATCTTAGGAGGATTCAAGCTTGGTTTCGAGGTAGGTGATGATTGATTTCATGTTTGTGTGATGTATGTTAGTATTTGCTTTATTGTAATGTATGTATGTGAATGTTGCACTATTGATCACATCTAATGCAAATGAGTATGAATGAATGATTGTATGCCATGAATCAACACTTGATTGTATGATTATGAGAATGTACTTTGTGATTGTGATTGTGGCTTGTTGAATGGATTGGATGTTACATTCCAATACACTAACTGGGATCGGATGTCACGTACCGACATACATATTCGAACGGGTGTCACGTTCCGACACACTAACTTGGATCGGGTGTCACGATCCGGCACACTAACAGTTTGGGTATGGGTTCCATGAGAGGACTATTGACTTGTCATATATGTGTATTATTGAGAACGTGGAATGCTACATTGCTCCTGAAAAGATAACTGATACTGTATATGTTCGATATATGCATGTTTACTTTGTTGTGACTGGTTGTATATGTTTCACTTACTGGAATAGCTGCGTGATCCTACCAGTACACGGTGGTTGTGTACTGCAATTGCACTTTCTCTTTCTTTGTTGAGTACATGGCATCTTTAGGCGGCTACTGACATACCTCGTTTAGGAGATCATTGAGCAAGATCGGATTCAAGGGTGAGCCAGTTCTTTCAGGCTGTCATGGGTCCTCTATGTTTTAGTCCACTCTTTTCGGACTCAAACTTTCTAGTTAGACTTACTCGTATGTTTAGTTGGGTTGTACCCATTTTCTTTAGACTTGTTGAACTTTAGATGTTTTGGTACATTGACTTTCAGATTCTAGGGGTGTTTTCCTCAATGTTTTAGTAATATTTTGGTAAACTTTTGGAGTTTATGGGAACTCCACTTTATTTCTTTATTTAAACATTCTTCTGTATCCTTATATGTTTAGTTCTTGGGTTAGCTGATTAGTATTAACAGTTCCCCCACCAGAGGGTTAATGTGGGTGTCAATCACGATGTTCTGGGTCGTGACATAAACGCTACTAAAAGGGTTTATTTGTACTTTTATTTTTAAAATATTTTATCACGAATACATTAAAGGACGTTTTATGGATGAAATATTACTATAAATAAATATGAATTAGAACAAAAAGTGTAAACTTTTTTAATGATTTTTCAGAATTTCAATAAGATTAAATTAATTTGGTGATGACATGGTTTTTTTTTTTTGCAAAATACAGATTTGTAATATTTAATAATTTTTTAAAAAAAAAAGTTAAAAAATTAGTAAGTATTACCTAATTTAACTAATAATTAACTAACTTGTCCTAAAATTACAATATGTCTTGATCCTACGATGTCACTTGACATGATAATAGGCTACACAATATTTAATTATATATAGATTTGTCCTCTTTTATTCTTTTATAGATCCACTCAAATATACTTAGATACTCTAGACTTCTGCCACTTAAGGATCTCACCAAATTTTTTATTCAATTTGATCAATCATTTGTCAAGAGTCACAAAACAATCTTAAGGGTACAATATTTTAATTGTTGAAATACAGATGACCGCATAAAATCTAATAGACTTGAATCAAGAAAATTAACAATGAAATAAAACAAGAAAAGCATAAGAAAGAAATTAGCACGAAAGAAAATAAATTGGACCCAAAGAAATTGGTAAAATTTAGTAGGATAATCTAGTAATTTAAACTTAGTTATGAGCAAAAAAAAATGAAACTAGATGAATAGGAATCTAATATACTAAGACTTTGACAAAGAAAATCATTTAAGAAGAAATTAAGTTGGATTTCATGAAGAAGCTTTGAAACACCTTTAAAATGTTTATAGCTGTTGAAATTTGCTCAGAGGAATGCAACATCAAATCTCATTATACGAGCATGTGATACAACTAATAACTCCTTAAGTAGTCAGTATTCACACTTGACAATCGACGTATCCATTTCCATATACTACTAGTATCATACCGTGAAATTCGTTTGATCCACCACTAGAACATATCATACATGTCGAGTAGATCGCATCCAAATAGCCACACATTTCTACCTATTGAATAGCTACAAAACATTACCAAATCCGTTTCGTATCTAGCCCAAGTTATATGTATTTTTTCATAGGTCAGGTCGACGGCAAAAGCAACACACTCTATAACTCTAGTCAAGTAAGCATCGGTATCGTTGTACTAGTCGTGCCATGAACTCTTTGATATACACTCAATCTATGAAATCGTAGTAGAAATTTTGGCCTCAATTGGTGCAAGATAATTCTCATCAAATGTGATGATACTTTACTAACTATAGTTTCCAAAGTTACAATGTTCCTTATCTAGTCGTCCCTTTAACATTTAAGTTCCAATTGTCTAACCACTCCAGATATTGCCTATACCGCACAAGTATTGTTCCCGTTGTTGGGTAACTAACCTTACTCACCCCTTTGAATCGTTGAACATTCCAAATTTGACCAGGCTTCCTTTCCATAAGTCAATCACTTCCATGTTAATTTCATATCTAACGTCAAACCCACACGATGACATACCAATAGCATGCATGAAGAACCACGCACAAAACATCACTACAAGTGAAAGAGTGGAACGAAGCGATAAAAATCTGACTGGAACACATACGCATGATATAGATTCAAGAAGTGAAGGTTATTCTTAGAAGTCCTCATATCCTCTCGAAGATAAGCAAGAGATGTCTTTGTGCCGATCCTCGAGGCCCTACTAGACTTGGCTTATACACTAATGTATTGAATAGAAGGTCATTTTTGGAATGTTTTTGTAAAAATTACCGTATTACTCCTCTCGATAGTTGCCCCGAGTCATGTTGGATTAGTTAGTGAAGTTGATTTGGGAATTTTGACCTATTCGATAACTACAGTTATTTAATTGATGTGTATTTATTAAATAATCTAATCAATTAAATTAATGATTAATGGACTAAATTATTAATTTATTTAATACCCAATATCACTCTTCTCATATATATTAAGATAAATAGTGGAACTTGTTGCTTTTGATACTGGATTATTTAAGAAAACAGAAGAGAGGGGGGAAGTTATTTTTGTGAACGATAGATTGAAAAAGACTTCGCACTTCGGATTACAGGTAAACATTCAAAAAGTGCCGCTACTCCTAAATTCATAAACAACTAATTATACGATATTGATTGTAGGGCATCGTAGGATGGTTATCTAATTGGCTTTAGAGCCATTGTCCTTCAGGGTGTTACTTGATGTGATTTATTAAAAAGGGTTGAAGAGAATTTTCAAAATGTAAGTATTATGTAATGATTTCCATGTTATAGGATAGTCAATGCAATGTTGGGGAATCAATGTACTGTGGGATCCTTTGTTCCCTTTGGAGTAAGAGTTGCAGATGTTGTATCTACTTTCAGTTTTGGATATTGTTATTATATTATGACTCAAGTTTTGATATATTGAGATATTTTATTAATTATTAGGTGCATTGTATTATATTAATGTCATTAAATTATGATATTGGAAGAACTAGACTTAACCCTAGGCTTGAAATTTAGAAAATATGAGAGTTGACATTTTAATTGGCACCAAGATTAGGAACTTGATTATAGATTTGAGTGAGTTTTTGGGTCTAGACTAGACATATAGTAATGTGGGTGTTGTTAGTTTCAAAATATTATTGTGATTATTTATTTGAATAAATTGCATTGATTTGGAAGCCCAACGAAAGGGAAAGGCAGAAGTCTCCGAGTAATTGTTGATTTTTTAACATTTCAAGCACACCTCATCCAATTCTAGGTGTCAACGATCGTAAATCAATATAAATCCCAACTAATGAGTTGGAGTCGAATCCCACATGGAGCGGTACGTATTTAGAATTCAATTAAGAAGTATGAATGCGGTCTAATCAGCCATAGGAATAAACATTATCGGAAAAGACATTACACAAATTAAAGGGATGACACGAATGTCAGATTGGGGTTTTTGGTTGTGATTATCAACTACAAACAGTCACAAACGATTTGAAATAACAATAGGGAGATAGATTCTAGGGTTGTGATCGATTATAGGCAAATATAGGCATATGGGTAATTAACTACAAGTAAATAGCTAAATATCAGTGAGTAGGCCAGACTATAAGGGAGATAGTTTTCTCTCGAACAACTACTCCGAATCAGGTGATTTCTTTCGAACACCAACAAGCATGACAATGAAGAACATCCCACACCTCAATCCATGTACTCTCTCAAGCTAAATGTGTGGGACTGGGTTTAGGATTCACTCTCTCGAGCTAAACCCAAATCAACCCAATACCCACAAACCATCAATCAATAATTTTTGTTTAAAACAGCTCTCTCGAGCAAGCCAAGAACACAAATATAGAACTGCATTTGCAACTACAATTCTTAAATTAAACCATAATTAATGATTAAACTCACTTTTAAATAGCATTTAAACTAGCAATTAGCAATACCCATAAACTAATTTAGCCCATGATCACACCCCAAGAATTGGAGTTTTAGCTAAGCATCATAAAATGATAAAAACCATTACCAAATTGATTATCCATCAACTGGGTAAGAGAGATTTAGTCTTTACAATGCTCAATTTGAAGAAAATCTGAAAACCCACTTCAAACTTCTCCAAATCGAATTTTTCAAATCTTCAAAGCTAAGGAAAATTCTAGAGAAAAGTCTCCTAAAACTATGTTAGTTTTCCAGCAAAATTTCTAATGTCTAAAAAATTACTAAACTAAATGTTCAAAATCTTATTTATTGTCGCCGAAAATAAGCTACGAAATCACATTTGGTGAATTAAGTCGGGCTCACCGAACCACTCGGCGAGCCTCCCTTTGACCTCTTCCATCGCCTTTTCGCCTTAGCATTCAACATCCTCAAGGCCTATAATTTTGGACGATCTACTTTTGCTTCGCGGAACTACTCGGCGATCCGCCGACTGCTCCTTTTCATCGCCGAGTTGGTTCTTTCCTTTAGGGCTTGGCACACTGGAACTTTGGGCGGTCAGATAGCCACTCGGCGATTCGCCAAGTGACCTTGGCGATCACCAGGCTTGCCTTTCTTTGTTCTTTCAGTTTGTTTTGTTCCTTTTTTTCCCGTTAGTGTCCTTGATTTGTTCCTCAATCTATGTACCTGAAAATCAAGGATTTAACATCAATTTATGGCACAAATTAAGCATCTGAGGACACTAAATCTATATAAACAAAGCCCTAAATGAGTCCAAAATCTCAAACTCATCAACACCCCCAACTTAAACTTTTGCTTGTCCTCAAGTAAAACTTAAGTTCAGCAGTTCAATAAGGATGTCTCAAACAGTGCTACATAAGACCCAATCATGAATGCACACAAAAAGACTCAACTTACTCATGTAAGGATCAATTGTGCACTTAAAGATTCAAGTTGTGACTCACTATTATCAAAGATGCTCAAGTTCACAATACTTGCTTCAAATGCAAGTTCAAGCTCAACAAAGGTACTCAAATGCCCTCACAACAAAGATGATTCCATATTCACACACAAGTTCTCAACAATTCATAGTTCCAAAATCACATACGACTCTCACACTCACAAAGATAAACACATGCATGACTTCACCCATAGGTTTGCCATTATTTTCCAATCAACATTCATTTCAGCTCACTCAAGATCAAAAAGGTCTTTTCAAGGCTTGTAACGTGGTTGAGTGTAAATGTATGGTCATTTAGGCTTAGAGGCTGCTACCCTCATGAAATGTGGTCCGAACATCACTTTCTTCCTTTCCTTCAACATTTTGATCATGTTCATAATTCACCCCATTATTCACTTTCACATGGACGTTCGAATACCCCATTTCTTTTGCAATTTTCTTCACTTATTTCACAACTTTTTCGTTTCGTTTTTTTTCTTTTCTTCTTTTTTTTATATGGAGGGGTTCCATCTTTTTTTCAAAACTTTTGCTCAAAGGGGAATTTTTTCACACTTCTTGAATTACCTTCTCTTTTCATCACACCCCCAACTTAGGCTTTTGGCCTAAGTTGACTATTCAAACAAACCACACTTCATGAGAGTTATGGGTGAATGGATCAAGAGGGGTCACATTTGTTCAAGTTTCTTCCAAGAAAAGGATAAGGCTCAAAGGGGTTCAAGCAAGGTTCACACATCTCATATGGTTGGCCACAAAAAAGAGGTATATTGTCAAATTGGTTCACTCTTTGAATTTGTTGCCTAAGATCATTTCAAGAGCTTGCATCACTTAGTCAACCGGACCAACGGGGAAAATTCTAGGTGTCATCAAACAATGTTTAAGGTAAGCTCATCACACAAGGCATTGCCACCAATATCAAATGAGACTCCACACTTTCTAGCTAGTGTGCAATATTCATCACAAGCGACTCATTCGATAACTGACTAGTCACAATGAGATGCAAGAAGTTCACACATTATCTATGCAACTTCATTTGGCCTTATCGTAGCCACACATCCATTTCGTTCAATTAAGAGCACTATTCAAGTCATCGGTATTGATCATAAACGATACTCAAATTTGCAAAAGAAAAGCCACAATCACACACAAAAGAGGTGGCACAAAATTTTCAAAATGGGTCAAAACCACTTCCATTCAAAACAAGGAGCCATAAGCTCAAATATCCACAAAAAAAAAAAACTAACACACATCTGTAGATCATAACACCCAATCAATATTCACAAATAAGACAGAATCACAAGAGGTAGGTATGAAAATACCTCACCCCACCTACAAAAGAAAAGCAGTTGTCCTCAAATGCAACAAAAATAACCAAAAGTCAATAAAATCAACAGAGAGGGAGGTAAAGAATGATCATGTCTACTCAGTCGAACCGTCTGTTGGGGCATCAATGCCCGGTGTCACACTCTAGTCTTGAGCATCATTGCTCGGGTACTCCACTAGATCCTGCCATGAAAGTATCTATCAGTGATGTCTGAATGACTGACTGTACTATCGTCACCTCTAAATTAGGCAGATCCTCATAGATGGTCACCTCATGAGCAACAAGTTTCTCCTAATCCGTCTTCGCCTCCGCCTTTGACTGAGCAGCAACCACATAATCCATAGGCTCATCTCCGGTGGTAGTCGGAGGCATATCAGAACGGGCTGGAACACACGGAGCCTCAGCTGACTCAAACAGTGAAGTGAAGTATGTGGACTTCAAATAGTCCACATCCTTCCTCAAATTAGAAACCTCGGTTTTCAAAGCCGTAACCTCAGAAGTAACCCCTTGTCCTCTGTCACAAGTCTCTACTCTCGCCGTGAGAGCATCAATCAATGTCCGGAGGTGTAACACCCCTAAAATACTAGACCAACTCTTGCATGTCAATGCATCATCTCGTAATTACTAGAATATGTTTTAT
Source organism: Solanum chiquidenum (assembly GCA_029582725.1). NCBI lineage: Eukaryota > Viridiplantae > Streptophyta > Magnoliopsida > Solanales > Solanaceae > Solanum > Solanum chiquidenum. Next base: position 25,405 of record JAJOOS010019516.1, read on the forward strand.
TCTCATTTTTGGAACTTGAAATGTTGTGATTTGCAAACTTGCTTAGCATAAATTGTTATCGTAAATTAAGGTATTGTATGGGGGTATTTGCGTAATTATCTAATTATACTTACTTATACATTGGAAGTGTGGGTATAAAGTACATAAATATACTTATATATGTATGCTTTTTGGGCAGCCATCTATTTGTTTGGGCAGCCCCTTTTGGTAACATCTGTTCATGTGACAAAGATAACTTTTATAGCTATATATCTTTACACCTCCTTTGATTGAATTCGTTTTCCCTCAAGTCTAAGAACATTATAAAATTAGCTAAACAGTTGTTCTTCAAAAATCAAGAGAAAAACTAAGTCCTTTTGGCTGGAATCCGACACACACACAC